>JAJSSI010000033.1:0-113004 GCA_031841125.1 Acanthococcus lagerstroemiae | reverse complement strand
CCGCCAAATTCCAAAGCGAATTCGAACTCAGCGTGAAAAATTGAGTAAGAAACACTAATGAATTCGAAATTTTTGATTTTCTCAAATTTTGAAAATTTCTCCATACTATACATCATGCATTTTTTGGAGCGAAAAAATTTTCGGAGAGCTACGGCGTCGGGGCTGGTGCTAGTTAGTCAATTTTTCGAGACGAATTCGAATCCGTTGTCAAAATTGAGCTAGAGTCATTTTTTGACCCAAATTGATCAATTTTCCAACTTTTCGAGGGTATCTCGGAACGGAGGGTCGCCGCCAAATTCCAAAAGCGAATTCGAACTCAGCGTGAAAAATTGAGTAAGAAACACTCATGAAATCGAAATTTTTGATTTTCTCAAATTTTGAAAATTTCTCCATACTATACATCATGCATTTTTTGGGGCGAAAAAATTTTCGGAGAGCTACGGCGTCGGGGCTGGTGCTAGTTAGTCAATTTTTCGAGACGAATTCGAATCCGTTGTCAAAATTGAGCTAGAGTCATTTTTTGACCCAAATTGATCAATTTTTCCAACTTTTCGAGGGTATCTCGGAACGGAGGGTCGCCGCCAAATTCCAAAAGCGAATTCGAACTCAGCGTGAAAAATTGAGTAAGAAACACTAATGAAATCGAAATTTTTGATTTTCTCAAATTTTGAAAATTTCTCCATACTATACATCATGCATTTTTTGGGGCGAAAAAATTTTCGGAGAGCTACGGCGTCGGGGCTGGTGCTAGTTAGTCAATTTTTCGAGACGAATTCGAATCCGTTGTCAAAATTGAGCTAGAGTCATTTTTTGACCCAAATTGATCAATTTTTCCAACTTTTTCGAGGGTATCTCGGGAACGGAGGGTCGCCGCCAAATTCCAAAAGCGAATTCGAACTCAGCGTGAAAAATTGAGTAAGAAACACTCATGAAATCGAAATTTTTGATTTTCTCAAATTTTGAAAATTTCTCCATACTATACATCATGCATTTTTTGGGGCGAAAAAATTTTCGGAGAGCTACGGCGTCGGGGCTGGTGCTAGTTAGTCAATTTTTCGAGACGAATTCGAATCCGTTGTCAAAATTGAGCTAGAGTCATTTTTTGACCCAAATTGATCAATTTTTCCAACTTTTTCGAGGGTATCTCGGGAACGGAGGGTCGCCGCCAAATTCCAAAAGCGAATTCGAACTCAGCGTGAAAAATTGAGTAAGAAACACTCATGAAATCGAAATTTTTGATTTTCTCAAATTTTGAAAATTTCTCCATACTATACATCATGCATTTTTTGGGGCGAAAAAATTTTCGGAGAGCTACGGCGTCGGGGCTGGTGCTAGTTAGTCAATTTTTCGAGACGAATTCGAATCCGTTGTCAAAATTGAGCTAGAGTCATTTTTTGACCCAAATTGATCAATTTTTCCAACTTTTTCGAGGGTATCTCGGGAACGGAGGGTCGCCGCCAAATTCCAAAAGCGAATTCGAACTCAGCGTGAAAAATTGAGTAAGAAACACTCATGAATTCGAAATTTTTGATTTTCTCAAATTTTGAAAATTTCTCCATACTATACATCATGCATTTTTTGGGGCGAAAAAATTTTCGGAGAGCTACGGCGTCGGGGCTGGTGCTAGTTAGTCAATTTTTCGAGACGAATTCGAATCCGTTGTCAAAATTGAGCTAGAGTCATTTTTTGACCCAAATTGATCAATTTTTCCAACTTTTTCGAGGGTATCTCGGGAACGGAGGGTCGCCGCCAAATTCCAAAAGCGAATTCGAACTCAGCGTGAAAAATTGAGTAAGAAACACTCATGAAATCGAAATTTTTGATTTTCTCAAATTTTGAAAATTTCTCCATACTATACATCATGCATTTTTTGGGGCGAAAAAATTTTCGGAGAGCTACGGCGTCGGGGCTGGTGCTAGTTAGTCAATTTTTCGAGACGAATTCGAATCCGTTGTCAAAATTGAGCTAGAGTCATTTTTTGACCCAAATTGATCAATTTTTCCAACTTTTTCGAGGGTATCTCGGGAACGGAGGGTCGCCGCCAAATTCCAAAAGCGAATTCGAACTCAGCGTGAAAAATTGAGTAAGAAACACTCATGAAATCGAAATTTTTGATTTTCTCAAATTTTGAAAATTTCTCCATACTATACATCATGCATTTTTTGGGGCGAAAAAATTTTCGGAGAGCTACGGCGTCGGGGCTGGTGCTAGTTAGTCAATTTTTCGAGACGAATTCGAATCCGTTGTCAAAATTGAGCTAGAGTCATTTTTTGACCCAAATTGATCAATTTTTCCAACTTTTTCGAGGGTATCTCGGGAACGGAGGGTCGCCGCCAAATTCCAAAAGCGAATTCGAACTCAGCGTGAAAAATTGAGTAAGAAACACTCATGAAATCGAAATTTTTGATTTTCTCAAATTTTGAAAATTTCTCCATACTATACATCATGCATTTTTTGGGGCGAAAAAATTTTCGGAGAGCTACGGCGTCGGGGCTGGTGCTAGTTAGTCAATTTTTCGAGACGAATTCGAATCCGTTGTCAAAATTGAGCTAGAGTCATTTTTTGACCCAAATTGATCAATTTTTCCAACTTTTTCGAGGGTATCTCGGGAACGGAGGGTCGCCGCCAAATTCCAAAAGCGAATTCGAACTCAGCGTGAAAAATTGAGTAAGAAACACTCATGAAATCGAAATTTTTGATTTTCTCAAATTTTGAAAATTTCTCCATACTATACATCATGCATTTTTTGGGGCGAAAAAATTTTCGGAGAGCTACGGCGTCGGGGCTGGTGCTAGTTAGTCAATTTTTCGAGACGAATTCGAATCCGTTGTCAAAATTGAGCTAGAGTCATTTTTTGACCCAAATTGATCAATTTTTCCAACTTTTTCGAGGGTATCTCGGGAACGGAGGGTCGCCGCCAAATTCCAAAAGCGAATTCGAACTCAGCGTGAAAAATTGAGTAAGAAACACTCATGAAATCGAAATTTTTGATTTTCTCAAATTTTGAAAATTTCTCCATACTATACATCATGCATTTTTTGGGGCGAAAAAATTTTCGGAGAGCTACGGCGTCGGGGCTGGTGCTAGTTAGTCAATTTTTCGAGACGAATTCGAATCCGTTGTCAAAATTGAGCTAGAGTCATTTTTTGACCCAAATTGATCAATTTTTCCAACTTTTTCGAGGGTATCTCGGGAACGGAGGGTCGCCGCCAAATTCCAAAAGCGAATTCGAACTCAGCGTGAAAAATTGAGTAAGAAACACTCATGAAATCGAAATTTTTGATTTTCTCAAATTTTGAAAATTTCTCCATACTATACATCATGCATTTTTTGGGGCGAAAAAATTTTCGGAGAGCTACGGCGTCGGGGCTGGTGCTAGTTAGTCAATTTTTCGAGACGAATTCGAATCCGTTGTCAAAATTGAGCTAGAGTCATTTTTTGACCCAAATTGATCAATTTTTCCAACTTTTTCGAGGGTATCTCGGGAACGGAGGGTCGCCGCCAAATTCCAAAAGCGAATTCGAACTCAGCGTGAAAAATTGAGTAAGAAACACTCATGAAATCGAAATTTTTGATTTTCTCAAATTTTGAAAATTTCTCCATACTATACATCATGCATTTTTTGGGGCGAAAAAATTTTCGGAGAGCTACGGCGTCGGGGCTGGTGCTAGTTAGTCAATTTTTCGAGACGAATTCGAATCCGTTGTCAAAATTGAGCTAGAGTCATTTTTTGACCCAAATTGATCAATTTTTCCAACTTTTTCGAGGGTATCTCGGGAACGGAGGGTCGCCGCCAAATTCCAAAAGCGAATTCGAACTCAGCGTGAAAAATTGAGTAAGAAACACTCATGAAATCGAAATTTTTGATTTTCTCAAATTTTGAAAATTTCTCCATACTATACATCATGCATTTTTTGGGGCGAAAAAATTTTCGGAGAGCTACGGCGTCGGGGCTGGTGCTAGTTAGTCAATTTTTCGAGACGAATTCGAATCCGTTGTCAAAATTGAGCTAGAGTCATTTTTTGACCCAAATTGATCAATTTTTCCAACTTTTTCGAGGGTATCTCGGGAACGGAGGGTCGCCGCCAAATTCCAAAAGCGAATTCGAACTCAGCGTGAAAAATTGAGTAAGAAACACTCATGAAATCGAAATTTTTGATTTTCTCAAATTTTGAAAATTTCTCCATACTATACATCATGCATTTTTTGGGGCGAAAAAATTTTCGGAGAGCTACGGCGTCGGGGCTGGTGCTAGTTAGTCAATTTTTCGAGACGAATTCGAATCCGTTGTCAAAATTGAGCTAGAGTCATTTTTTGACCCAAATTGATCAATTTTTCCAACTTTTTCGAGGGTATCTCGGGAACGGAGGGTCGCCGCCAAATTCCAAAAGCGAATTCGAACTCAGCGTGAAAAATTGAGTAAGAAACACTCATGAAATCGAAATTTTTGATTTTCTCAAATTTTGAAAATTTCTCCATACTATACATCATGCATTTTTTGGGGCGAAAAAATTTTCGGAGAGCTACGGCGTCGGGGCTGGTGCTAGTTAGTCAATTTTTCGAGACGAATTCGAATCCGTTGTCAAAATTGAGCTAGAGTCATTTTTTGACCCAAATTGATCAATTTTTCCAACTTTTTCGAGGGTATCTCGGGAACGGAGGGTCGCCGCCAAATTCCAAAAGCGAATTCGAACTCAGCGTGAAAAATTGAGTAAGAAACACTCATGAAATCGAAATTTTTGATTTTCTCAAATTTTGAAAATTTCTCCATACTATACATCATGCATTTTTTGGGGCGAAAAAATTTTCGGAGAGCTACGGCGTCGGGGCTGGTGCTAGTTAGTCAATTTTTCGAGACGAATTCGAATCCGTTGTCAAAATTGAGCTAGAGTCATTTTTTGACCCAAATTGATCAATTTTTCCAACTTTTTCGAGGGTATCTCGGGAACGGAGGGTCGCCGCCAAATTCCAAAAGCGAATTCGAACTCAGCGTGAAAAATTGAGTAAGAAACACTCATGAAATCGAAATTTTTGATTTTCTCAAATTTTGAAAATTTCTCCATACTATACATCATGCATTTTTTGGGGCGAAAAAATTTTCGGAGAGCTACGGCGTCGGGGCTGGTGCTAGTTAGTCAATTTTTCGAGACGAATTCGAATCCGTTGTCAAAATTGAGCTAGAGTCATTTTTTGACCCAAATTGATCAATTTTTCCAACTTTTTCGAGGGTATCTCGGGAACGGAGGGTCGCCGCCAAATTCCAAAAGCGAATTCGAACTCAGCGTGAAAAATTGAGTAAGAAACACTCATGAAATCGAAATTTTTGATTTTCTCAAATTTTGAAAATTTCTCCATACTATACATCATGCATTTTTTGGGGCGAAAAAATTTTCGGAGAGCTACGGCGTCGGGGCTGGTGCTAGTTAGTCAATTTTTCGAGACGAATTCGAATCCGTTGTCAAAATTGAGCTAGAGTCATTTTTTGACCCAAATTGATCAATTTTTCCAACTTTTTCGAGGGTATCTCGGGAACGGAGGGTCGCCGCCAAATTCCAAAAGCGAATTCGAACTCAGCGTGAAAAATTGAGTAAGAAACACTCATGAAATCGAAATTTTTGATTTTCTCAAATTTTGAAAATTTCTCCATACTATACATCATGCATTTTTTGGGGCGAAAAAATTTTCGGAGAGCTACGGCGTCGGGGCTGGTGCTAGTTAGTCAATTTTTCGAGACGAATTCGAATCCGTTGTCAAAATTGAGCTAGAGTCATTTTTTGACCCAAATTGATCAATTTTTCCAACTTTTTCGAGGGTATCTCGGGAACGGAGGGTCGCCGCCAAATTCCAAAAGCGAATTCGAACTCAGCGTGAAAAATTGAGTAAGAAACACTCATGAAATCGAAATTTTTGATTTTCTCAAATTTTGAAAATTTCTCCATACTATACATCATGCATTTTTTGGGGCGAAAAAATTTTCGGAGAGCTACGGCGTCGGGGCTGGTGCTAGTTAGTCAATTTTTCGAGACGAATTCGAATCCGTTGTCAAAATTGAGCTAGAGTCATTTTTTGACCCAAATTGATCAATTTTTCCAACTTTTTCGAGGGTATCTCGGGAACGGAGGGTCGCCGCCAAATTCCAAAAGCGAATTCGAACTCAGCGTGAAAAATTGAGTAAGAAACACTCATGAAATCGAAATTTTTGATTTTCTCAAATTTTGAAAATTTCTCCATACTATACATCATGCATTTTTTGGGGCGAAAAAATTTTCGGAGAGCTACGGCGTCGGGGCTGGTGCTAGTTAGTCAATTTTTCGAGACGAATTCGAATCCGTTGTCAAAATTGAGCTAGAGTCATTTTTTGACCCAAATTGATCAATTTTTCCAACTTTTTCGAGGGTATCTCGGGAACGGAGGGTCGCCGCCAAATTCCAAAAGCGAATTCGAACTCAGCGTGAAAAATTGAGTAAGAAACACTCATGAAATCGAAATTTTTGATTTTCTCAAATTTTGAAAATTTCTCCATACTATACATCATGCATTTTTTGGGGCGAAAAAATTTTCGGAGAGCTACGGCGTCGGGGCTGGTGCTAGTTAGTCAATTTTTCGAGACGAATTCGAATCCGTTGTCAAAATTGAGCTAGAGTCATTTTTTGACCCAAATTGATCAATTTTTCCAACTTTTTCGAGGGTATCTCGGGAACGGAGGGTCGCCGCCAAATTCCAAAAGCGAATTCGAACTCAGCGTGAAAAATTGAGTAAGAAACACTCATGAAATCGAAATTTTTGATTTTCTCAAATTTTGAAAATTTCTCCATACTATACATCATGCATTTTTTGGGGCGAAAAAATTTTCGGAGAGCTACGGCGTCGGGGCTGGTGCTAGTTAGTCAATTTTTCGAGACGAATTCGAATCCGTTGTCAAAATTGAGCTAGAGTCATTTTTTGACCCAAATTGATCAATTTTTCCAACTTTTTCGAGGGTATCTCGGGAACGGAGGGTCGCCGCCAAATTCCAAAAGCGAATTCGAACTCAGCGTGAAAAATTGAGTAAGAAACACTCATGAAATCGAAATTTTTGATTTTCTCAAATTTTGAAAATTTCTCCATACTATACATCATGCATTTTTTGGGGCGAAAAAATTTTCGGAGAGCTACGGCGTCGGGGCTGGTGCTAGTTAGTCAATTTTTCGAGACGAATTCGAATCCGTTGTCAAAATTGAGCTAGAGTCATTTTTTGACCCAAATTGATCAATTTTTCCAACTTTTTCGAGGGTATCTCGGGAACGGAGGGTCGCCGCCAAATTCCAAAAGCGAATTCGAACTCAGCGTGAAAAATTGAGTAAGAAACACTCATGAAATCGAAATTTTTGATTTTCTCAAATTTTGAAAATTTCTCCATACTATACATCATGCATTTTTTGGGGCGAAAAAATTTTCGGAGAGCTACGGCGTCGGGGCTGGTGCTAGTTAGTCAATTTTTCGAGACGAATTCGAATCCGTTGTCAAAATTGAGCTAGAGTCATTTTTTGACCCAAATTGATCAATTTTTCCAACTTTTTCGAGGGTATCTCGGGAACGGAGGGTCGCCGCCAAATTCCAAAAGCGAATTCGAACTCAGCGTGAAAAATTGAGTAAGAAACACTCATGAAATCGAAATTTTTGATTTTCTCAAATTTTGAAAATTTCTCCATACTATACATCATGCATTTTTTGGGGCGAAAAAATTTTCGGAGAGCTACGGCGTCGGGGCTGGTGCTAGTTAGTCAATTTTTCGAGACGAATTCGAATCCGTTGTCAAAATTGAGCTAGAGTCATTTTTTGACCCAAATTGATCAATTTTTCCAACTTTTTCGAGGGTATCTCGGGAACGGAGGGTCGCCGCCAAATTCCAAAAGCGAATTCGAACTCAGCGTGAAAAATTGAGTAAGAAACACTCATGAAATCGAAATTTTTGATTTTCTCAAATTTTGAAAATTTCTCCATACTATACATCATGCATTTTTTGGGGCGAAAAAATTTTCGGAGAGCTACGGCGTCGGGGCTGGTGCTAGTTAGTCAATTTTTCGAGACGAATTCGAATCCGTTGTCAAAATTGAGCTAGAGTCATTTTTTGACCCAAATTGATCAATTTTTCCAACTTTTTCGAGGGTATCTCGGGAACGGAGGGTCGCCGCCAAATTCCAAAAGCGAATTCGAACTCAGCGTGAAAAATTGAGTAAGAAACACTCATGAAATCGAAATTTTTGATTTTCTCAAATTTTGAAAATTTCTCCATACTATACATCATGCATTTTTTGGGGCGAAAAAATTTTCGGAGAGCTACGGCGTCGGGGCTGGTGCTAGTTAGTCAATTTTTCGAGACGAATTCGAATCCGTTGTCAAAATTGAGCTAGAGTCATTTTTTGACCCAAATTGATCAATTTTTCCAACTTTTTCGAGGGTATCTCGGGAACGGAGGGTCGCCGCCAAATTCCAAAAGCGAATTCGAACTCAGCGTGAAAAATTGAGTAAGAAACACTCATGAAATCGAAATTTTTGATTTTCTCAAATTTTGAAAATTTCTCCATACTATACATCATGCATTTTTTGGGGCGAAAAAATTTTCGGAGAGCTACGGCGTCGGGGCTGGTGCTAGTTAGTCAATTTTTCGAGACGAATTCGAATCCGTTGTCAAAATTGAGCTAGAGTCATTTTTTGACCCAAATTGATCAATTTTTCCAACTTTTTCGAGGGTATCTCGGGAACGGAGGGTCGCCGCCAAATTCCAAAAGCGAATTCGAACTCAGCGTGAAAAATTGAGTAAGAAACACTCATGAAATCGAAATTTTTGATTTTCTCAAATTTTGAAAATTTCTCCATACTATACATCATGCATTTTTTGGGGCGAAAAAATTTTCGGAGAGCTACGGCGTCGGGGCTGGTGCTAGTTAGTCAATTTTTCGAGACGAATTCGAATCCGTTGTCAAAATTGAGCTAGAGTCATTTTTTGACCCAAATTGATCAATTTTTCCAACTTTTTCGAGGGTATCTCGGGAACGGAGGGTCGCCGCCAAATTCCAAAAGCGAATTCGAACTCAGCGTGAAAAATTGAGTAAGAAACACTCATGAAATCGAAATTTTTGATTTTCTCAAATTTTGAAAATTTCTCCATACTATACATCATGCATTTTTTGGGGCGAAAAAATTTTCGGAGAGCTACGGCGTCGGGGCTGGTGCTAGTTAGTCAATTTTTCGAGACGAATTCGAATCCGTTGTCAAAATTGAGCTAGAGTCATTTTTTGACCCAAATTGATCAATTTTTCCAACTTTTTCGAGGGTATCTCGGGAACGGAGGGTCGCCGCCAAATTCCAAAAGCGAATTCGAACTCAGCGTGAAAAATTGAGTAAGAAACACTCATGAAATCGAAATTTTTGATTTTCTCAAATTTTGAAAATTTCTCCATACTATACATCATGCATTTTTTGGGGCGAAAAAATTTTCGGAGAGCTACGGCGTCGGGGCTGGTGCTAGTTAGTCAATTTTTCGAGACGAATTCGAATCCGTTGTCAAAATTGAGCTAGAGTCATTTTTTGACCCAAATTGATCAATTTTTCCAACTTTTTCGAGGGTATCTCGGGAACGGAGGGTCGCCGCCAAATTCCAAAAGCGAATTCGAACTCAGCGTGAAAAATTGAGTAAGAAACACTCATGAAATCGAAATTTTTGATTTTCTCAAATTTTGAAAATTTCTCCATACTATACATCATGCATTTTTTGGGGCGAAAAAATTTTCGGAGAGCTACGGCGTCGGGGCTGGTGCTAGTTAGTCAATTTTTCGAGACGAATTCGAATCCGTTGTCAAAATTGAGCTAGAGTCATTTTTTGACCCAAATTGATCAATTTTTCCAACTTTTTCGAGGGTATCTCGGGAACGGAGGGTCGCCGCCAAATTCCAAAAGCGAATTCGAACTCAGCGTGAAAAATTGAGTAAGAAACACTCATGAAATCGAAATTTTTGATTTTCTCAAATTTTGAAAATTTCTCCATACTATACATCATGCATTTTTTGGGGCGAAAAAATTTTCGGAGAGCTACGGCGTCGGGGCTGGTGCTAGTTAGTCAATTTTTCGAGACGAATTCGAATCCGTTGTCAAAATTGAGCTAGAGTCATTTTTTGACCCAAATTGATCAATTTTTCCAACTTTTTCGAGGGTATCTCGGGAACGGAGGGTCGCCGCCAAATTCCAAAAGCGAATTCGAACTCAGCGTGAAAAATTGAGTAAGAAACACTCATGAAATCGAAATTTTTGATTTTCTCAAATTTTGAAAATTTCTCCATACTATACATCATGCATTTTTTGGGGCGAAAAAATTTTCGGAGAGCTACGGCGTCGGGGCTGGTGCTAGTTAGTCAATTTTTCGAGACGAATTCGAATCCGTTGTCAAAATTGAGCTAGAGTCATTTTTTGACCCAAATTGATCAATTTTTCCAACTTTTTCGAGGGTATCTCGGGAACGGAGGGTCGCCGCCAAATTCCAAAAGCGAATTCGAACTCAGCGTGAAAAATTGAGTAAGAAACACTCATGAAATCGAAATTTTTGATTTTCTCAAATTTTGAAAATTTCTCCATACTATACATCATGCATTTTTTGGGGCGAAAAAATTTTCGGAGAGCTACGGCGTCGGGGCTGGTGCTAGTTAGTCAATTTTTCGAGACGAATTCGAATCCGTTGTCAAAATTGAGCTAGAGTCATTTTTTGACCCAAATTGATCAATTTTTCCAACTTTTTCGAGGGTATCTCGGGAACGGAGGGTCGCCGCCAAATTCCAAAAGCGAATTCGAACTCAGCGTGAAAAATTGAGTAAGAAACACTCATGAAATCGAAATTTTTGATTTTCTCAAATTTTGAAAATTTCTCCATACTATACATCATGCATTTTTTGGGGCGAAAAAATTTTCGGAGAGCTACGGCGTCGGGGCTGGTGCTAGTTAGTCAATTTTTCGAGACGAATTCGAATCCGTTGTCAAAATTGAGCTAGAGTCATTTTTTGACCCAAATTGATCAATTTTTCCAACTTTTTCGAGGGTATCTCGGGAACGGAGGGTCGCCGCCAAATTCCAAAAGCGAATTCGAACTCAGCGTGAAAAATTGAGTAAGAAACACTCATGAAATCGAAATTTTTGATTTTCTCAAATTTTGAAAATTTCTCCATACTATACATCATGCATTTTTTGGGGCGAAAAAATTTTCGGAGAGCTACGGCGTCGGGGCTGGTGCTAGTTAGTCAATTTTTCGAGACGAATTCGAATCCGTTGTCAAAATTGAGCTAGAGTCATTTTTTGACCCAAATTGATCAATTTTTCCAACTTTTTCGAGGGTATCTCGGGAACGGAGGGTCGCCGCCAAATTCCAAAAGCGAATTCGAACTCAGCGTGAAAAATTGAGTAAGAAACACTCATGAAATCGAAATTTTTGATTTTCTCAAATTTTGAAAATTTCTCCATACTATACATCATGCATTTTTTGGGGCGAAAAAATTTTCGGAGAGCTACGGCGTCGGGGCTGGTGCTAGTTAGTCAATTTTTCGAGACGAATTCGAATCCGTTGTCAAAATTGAGCTAGAGTCATTTTTTGACCCAAATTGATCAATTTTTCCAACTTTTTCGAGGGTATCTCGGGAACGGAGGGTCGCCGCCAAATTCCAAAAGCGAATTCGAACTCAGCGTGAAAAATTGAGTAAGAAACACTCATGAAATCGAAATTTTTGATTTTCTCAAATTTTGAAAATTTCTCCATACTATACATCATGCATTTTTTGGGGCGAAAAAATTTTCGGAGAGCTACGGCGTCGGGGCTGGTGCTAGTTAGTCAATTTTTCGAGACGAATTCGAATCCGTTGTCAAAATTGAGCTAGAGTCATTTTTTGACCCAAATTGATCAATTTTTCCAACTTTTTCGAGGGTATCTCGGGAACGGAGGGTCGCCGCCAAATTCCAAAAGCGAATTCGAACTCAGCGTGAAAAATTGAGTAAGAAACACTCATGAAATCGAAATTTTTGATTTTCTCAAATTTTGAAAATTTCTCCATACTATACATCATGCATTTTTTGGGGCGAAAAAATTTTCGGAGAGCTACGGCGTCGGGGCTGGTGCTAGTTAGTCAATTTTTCGAGACGAATTCGAATCCGTTGTCAAAATTGAGCTAGAGTCATTTTTTGACCCAAATTGATCAATTTTTCCAACTTTTTCGAGGGTATCTCGGGAACGGAGGGTCGCCGCCAAATTCCAAAAGCGAATTCGAACTCAGCGTGAAAAATTGAGTAAGAAACACTCATGAAATCGAAATTTTTGATTTTCTCAAATTTTGAAAATTTCTCCATACTATACATCATGCATTTTTTGGGGCGAAAAAATTTTCGGAGAGCTACGGCGTCGGGGCTGGTGCTAGTTAGTCAATTTTTCGAGACGAATTCGAATCCGTTGTCAAAATTGAGCTAGAGTCATTTTTTGACCCAAATTGATCAATTTTTCCAACTTTTTCGAGGGTATCTCGGGAACGGAGGGTCGCCGCCAAATTCCAAAAGCGAATTCGAACTCAGCGTGAAAAATTGAGTAAGAAACACTCATGAAATCGAAATTTTTGATTTTCTCAAATTTTGAAAATTTCTCCATACTATACATCATGCATTTTTTGGGGCGAAAAAATTTTCGGAGAGCTACGGCGTCGGGGCTGGTGCTAGTTAGTCAATTTTTCGAGACGAATTCGAATCCGTTGTCAAAATTGAGCTAGAGTCATTTTTTGACCCAAATTGATCAATTTTTCCAACTTTTTCGAGGGTATCTCGGGAACGGAGGGTCGCCGCCAAATTCCAAAAGCGAATTCGAACTCAGCGTGAAAAATTGAGTAAGAAACACTCATGAAATCGAAATTTTTGATTTTCTCAAATTTTGAAAATTTCTCCATACTATACATCATGCATTTTTTGGGGCGAAAAAATTTTCGGAGAGCTACGGCGTCGGGGCTGGTGCTAGTTAGTCAATTTTTCGAGACGAATTCGAATCCGTTGTCAAAATTGAGCTAGAGTCATTTTTTGACCCAAATTGATCAATTTTTCCAACTTTTTCGAGGGTATCTCGGGAACGGAGGGTCGCCGCCAAATTCCAAAAGCGAATTCGAACTCAGCGTGAAAAATTGAGTAAGAAACACTCATGAAATCGAAATTTTTGATTTTCTCAAATTTTGAAAATTTCTCCATACTATACATCATGCATTTTTTGGGGCGAAAAAATTTTCGGAGAGCTACGGCGTCGGGGCTGGTGCTAGTTAGTCAATTTTTCGAGACGAATTCGAATCCGTTGTCAAAATTGAGCTAGAGTCATTTTTTGACCCAAATTGATCAATTTTTCCAACTTTTTCGAGGGTATCTCGGGAACGGAGGGTCGCCGCCAAATTCCAAAAGCGAATTCGAACTCAGCGTGAAAAATTGAGTAAGAAACACTCATGAAATCGAAATTTTTGATTTTCTCAAATTTTGAAAATTTCTCCATACTATACATCATGCATTTTTTGGGGCGAAAAAATTTTCGGAGAGCTACGGCGTCGGGGCTGGTGCTAGTTAGTCAATTTTTCGAGACGAATTCGAATCCGTTGTCAAAATTGAGCTAGAGTCATTTTTTGACCCAAATTGATCAATTTTTCCAACTTTTTCGAGGGTATCTCGGGAACGGAGGGTCGCCGCCAAATTCCAAAAGCGAATTCGAACTCAGCGTGAAAAATTGAGTAAGAAACACTCATGAAATCGAAATTTTTGATTTTCTCAAATTTTGAAAATTTCTCCATACTATACATCATGCATTTTTTGGGGCGAAAAAATTTTCGGAGAGCTACGGCGTCGGGGCTGGTGCTAGTTAGTCAATTTTTCGAGACGAATTCGAATCCGTTGTCAAAATTGAGCTAGAGTCATTTTTTGACCCAAATTGATCAATTTTTCCAACTTTTTCGAGGGTATCTCGGGAACGGAGGGTCGCCGCCAAATTCCAAAAGCGAATTCGAACTCAGCGTGAAAAATTGAGTAAGAAACACTCATGAAATCGAAATTTTTGATTTTCTCAAATTTTGAAAATTTCTCCATACTATACATCATGCATTTTTTGGGGCGAAAAAATTTTCGGAGAGCTACGGCGTCGGGGCTGGTGCTAGTTAGTCAATTTTTCGAGACGAATTCGAATCCGTTGTCAAAATTGAGCTAGAGTCATTTTTTGACCCAAATTGATCAATTTTTCCAACTTTTTCGAGGGTATCTCGGGAACGGAGGGTCGCCGCCAAATTCCAAAAGCGAATTCGAACTCAGCGTGAAAAATTGAGTAAGAAACACTCATGAAATCGAAATTTTTGATTTTCTCAAATTTTGAAAATTTCTCCATACTATACATCATGCATTTTTTGGGGCGAAAAAATTTTCGGAGAGCTACGGCGTCGGGGCTGGTGCTAGTTAGTCAATTTTTCGAGACGAATTCGAATCCGTTGTCAAAATTGAGCTAGAGTCATTTTTTGACCCAAATTGATCAATTTTTCCAACTTTTTCGAGGGTATCTCGGGAACGGAGGGTCGCCGCCAAATTCCAAAAGCGAATTCGAACTCAGCGTGAAAAATTGAGTAAGAAACACTCATGAAATCGAAATTTTTGATTTTCTCAAATTTTGAAAATTTCTCCATACTATACATCATGCATTTTTTGGGGCGAAAAAATTTTCGGAGAGCTACGGCGTCGGGGCTGGTGCTAGTTAGTCAATTTTTCGAGACGAATTCGAATCCGTTGTCAAAATTGAGCTAGAGTCATTTTTTGACCCAAATTGATCAATTTTTCCAACTTTTTCGAGGGTATCTCGGGAACGGAGGGTCGCCGCCAAATTCCAAAAGCGAATTCGAACTCAGCGTGAAAAATTGAGTAAGAAACACTCATGAAATCGAAATTTTTGATTTTCTCAAATTTTGAAAATTTCTCCATACTATACATCATGCATTTTTTGGGGCGAAAAAATTTTCGGAGAGCTACGGCGTCGGGGCTGGTGCTAGTTAGTCAATTTTTCGAGACGAATTCGAATCCGTTGTCAAAATTGAGCTAGAGTCATTTTTTGACCCAAATTGATCAATTTTTCCAACTTTTTCGAGGGTATCTCGGGAACGGAGGGTCGCCGCCAAATTCCAAAAGCGAATTCGAACTCAGCGTGAAAAATTGAGTAAGAAACACTCATGAAATCGAAATTTTTGATTTTCTCAAATTTTGAAAATTTCTCCATACTATACATCATGCATTTTTTGGGGCGAAAAAATTTTCGGAGAGCTACGGCGTCGGGGCTGGTGCTAGTTAGTCAATTTTTCGAGACGAATTCGAATCCGTTGTCAAAATTGAGCTAGAGTCATTTTTTGACCCAAATTGATCAATTTTTCCAACTTTTTCGAGGGTATCTCGGGAACGGAGGGTCGCCGCCAAATTCCAAAAGCGAATTCGAACTCAGCGTGAAAAATTGAGTAAGAAACACTCATGAAATCGAAATTTTTGATTTTCTCAAATTTTGAAAATTTCTCCATACTATACATCATGCATTTTTTGGGGCGAAAAAATTTTCGGAGAGCTACGGCGTCGGGGCTGGTGCTAGTTAGTCAATTTTTCGAGACGAATTCGAATCCGTTGTCAAAATTGAGCTAGAGTCATTTTTTGACCCAAATTGATCAATTTTTCCAACTTTTTCGAGGGTATCTCGGGAACGGAGGGTCGCCGCCAAATTCCAAAAGCGAATTCGAACTCAGCGTGAAAAATTGAGTAAGAAACACTCATGAAATCGAAATTTTTGATTTTCTCAAATTTTGAAAATTTCTCCATACTATACATCATGCATTTTTTGGGGCGAAAAAATTTTCGGAGAGCTACGGCGTCGGGGCTGGTGCTAGTTAGTCAATTTTTCGAGACGAATTCGAATCCGTTGTCAAAATTGAGCTAGAGTCATTTTTTGACCCAAATTGATCAATTTTTCCAACTTTTTCGAGGGTATCTCGGGAACGGAGGGTCGCCGCCAAATTCCAAAAGCGAATTCGAACTCAGCGTGAAAAATTGAGTAAGAAACACTCATGAAATCGAAATTTTTGATTTTCTCAAATTTTGAAAATTTCTCCATACTATACATCATGCATTTTTTGGGGCGAAAAAATTTTCGGAGAGCTACGGCGTCGGGGCTGGTGCTAGTTAGTCAATTTTTCGAGACGAATTCGAATCCGTTGTCAAAATTGAGCTAGAGTCATTTTTTGACCCAAATTGATCAATTTTTCCAACTTTTTCGAGGGTATCTCGGGAACGGAGGGTCGCCGCCAAATTCCAAAAGCGAATTCGAACTCAGCGTGAAAAATTGAGTAAGAAACACTCATGAAATCGAAATTTTTGATTTTCTCAAATTTTGAAA
The DNA here is from genome assembly GCA_031841125.1 of Acanthococcus lagerstroemiae. Lineage (NCBI taxonomy): Eukaryota > Metazoa > Arthropoda > Insecta > Hemiptera > Eriococcidae > Acanthococcus > Acanthococcus lagerstroemiae. The sequence continues at coordinate 96,563 of JAJSSI010000033.1, read as the reverse complement.
ATTTCTCCATACTATACATCATGCATTTTTTGGGGCGAAAAAATTTTCGGAGAGCTACGGCGTCGGGGCTGGTGCTAGTTAGTCAATTTTTCGAGACGAATTCGAATCCGTTGTCAAAATTGAGCTAGAGTCATTTTTTGACCCAAATTGATCAATTTTTCCAACTTTTTCGAGGGTATCTCGGGAACGGAGGGTCGCCGCCAAATTCCAAAAGCGAATTCGAACTCAGCGTGAAAAATTGAGTAAGAAACACTCATGAAATCGAAATTTTTGATTTTCTCAAATTTTGAAAATTTCTCCATACTATACATCATGCATTTTTTGGGGCGAAAAAATTTTCGGAGAGCTACGGCGTCGGGGCTGGTGCTAGTTAGTCAATTTTTCGAGACGAATTCGAATCCGTTGTCAAAATTGAGCTAGAGTCATTTTTTGACCCAAATTGATCAATTTTTCCAACTTTTTCGAGGGTATCTCGGGAACGGAGGGTCGCCGCCAAATTCCAAAAGCGAATTCGAACTCAGCGTGAAAAATTGAGTAAGAAACACTCATGAAATCGAAATTTTTGATTTTCTCAAATTTTGAAAATTTCTCCATACTATACATCATGCATTTTTTGGGGCGAAAAAATTTTCGGAGAGCTACGGCGTCGGGGCTGGTGCTAGTTAGTCAATTTTTCGAGACGAATTCGAATCCGTTGTCAAAATTGAGCTAGAGTCATTTTTTGACCCAAATTGATCAATTTTTCCAACTTTTTCGAGGGTATCTCGGGAACGGAGGGTCGCCGCCAAATTCCAAAAGCGAATTCGAACTCAGCGTGAAAAATTGAGTAAGAAACACTCATGAAATCGAAATTTTTGATTTTCTCAAATTTTGAAAATTTCTCCATACTATACATCATGCATTTTTTGGGGCGAAAAAATTTTCGGAGAGCTACGGCGTCGGGGCTGGTGCTAGTTAGTCAATTTTTCGAGACGAATTCGAATCCGTTGTCAAAATTGAGCTAGAGTCATTTTTTGACCCAAATTGATCAATTTTTCCAACTTTTTCGAGGGTATCTCGGGAACGGAGGGTCGCCGCCAAATTCCAAAAGCGAATTCGAACTCAGCGTGAAAAATTGAGTAAGAAACACTCATGAAATCGAAATTTTTGATTTTCTCAAATTTTGAAAATTTCTCCATACTATACATCATGCATTTTTTGGGGCGAAAAAATTTTCGGAGAGCTACGGCGTCGGGGCTGGTGCTAGTTAGTCAATTTTTCGAGACGAATTCGAATCCGTTGTCAAAATTGAGCTAGAGTCATTTTTTGACCCAAATTGATCAATTTTTCCAACTTTTTCGAGGGTATCTCGGGAACGGAGGGTCGCCGCCAAATTCCAAAAGCGAATTCGAACTCAGCGTGAAAAATTGAGTAAGAAACACTCATGAAATCGAAATTTTTGATTTTCTCAAATTTTGAAAATTTCTCCATACTATACATCATGCATTTTTTGGGGCGAAAAAATTTTCGGAGAGCTACGGCGTCGGGGCTGGTGCTAGTTAGTCAATTTTTCGAGACGAATTCGAATCCGTTGTCAAAATTGAGCTAGAGTCATTTTTTGACCCAAATTGATCAATTTTTCCAACTTTTTCGAGGGTATCTCGGGAACGGAGGGTCGCCGCCAAATTCCAAAAGCGAATTCGAACTCAGCGTGAAAAATTGAGTAAGAAACACTCATGAAATCGAAATTTTTGATTTTCTCAAATTTTGAAAATTTCTCCATACTATACATCATGCATTTTTTGGGGCGAAAAAATTTTCGGAGAGCTACGGCGTCGGGGCTGGTGCTAGTTAGTCAATTTTTCGAGACGAATTCGAATCCGTTGTCAAAATTGAGCTAGAGTCATTTTTTGACCCAAATTGATCAATTTTTCCAACTTTTTCGAGGGTATCTCGGGAACGGAGGGTCGCCGCCAAATTCCAAAAGCGAATTCGAACTCAGCGTGAAAAATTGAGTAAGAAACACTCATGAAATCGAAATTTTTGATTTTCTCAAATTTTGAAAATTTCTCCATACTATACATCATGCATTTTTTGGGGCGAAAAAATTTTCGGAGAGCTACGGCGTCGGGGCTGGTGCTAGTTAGTCAATTTTTCGAGACGAATTCGAATCCGTTGTCAAAATTGAGCTAGAGTCATTTTTTGACCCAAATTGATCAATTTTTCCAACTTTTTCGAGGGTATCTCGGGAACGGAGGGTCGCCGCCAAATTCCAAAAGCGAATTCGAACTCAGCGTGAAAAATTGAGTAAGAAACACTCATGAAATCGAAATTTTTGATTTTCTCAAATTTTGAAAATTTCTCCATACTATACATCATGCATTTTTTGGGGCGAAAAAATTTTCGGAGAGCTACGGCGTCGGGGCTGGTGCTAGTTAGTCAATTTTTCGAGACGAATTCGAATCCGTTGTCAAAATTGAGCTAGAGTCATTTTTTGACCCAAATTGATCAATTTTTCCAACTTTTTCGAGGGTATCTCGGGAACGGAGGGTCGCCGCCAAATTCCAAAAGCGAATTCGAACTCAGCGTGAAAAATTGAGTAAGAAACACTCATGAAATCGAAATTTTTGATTTTCTCAAATTTTGAAAATTTCTCCATACTATACATCATGCATTTTTTGGGGCGAAAAAATTTTCGGAGAGCTACGGCGTCGGGGCTGGTGCTAGTTAGTCAATTTTTCGAGACGAATTCGAATCCGTTGTCAAAATTGAGCTAGAGTCATTTTTTGACCCAAATTGATCAATTTTTCCAACTTTTTCGAGGGTATCTCGGGAACGGAGGGTCGCCGCCAAATTCCAAAAGCGAATTCGAACTCAGCGTGAAAAATTGAGTAAGAAACACTCATGAAATCGAAATTTTTGATTTTCTCAAATTTTGAAAATTTCTCCATACTATACATCATGCATTTTTTGGGGCGAAAAAATTTTCGGAGAGCTACGGCGTCGGGGCTGGTGCTAGTTAGTCAATTTTTCGAGACGAATTCGAATCCGTTGTCAAAATTGAGCTAGAGTCATTTTTTGACCCAAATTGATCAATTTTTCCAACTTTTTCGAGGGTATCTCGGGAACGGAGGGTCGCCGCCAAATTCCAAAAGCGAATTCGAACTCAGCGTGAAAAATTGAGTAAGAAACACTCATGAAATCGAAATTTTTGATTTTCTCAAATTTTGAAAATTTCTCCATACTATACATCATGCATTTTTTGGGGCGAAAAAATTTTCGGAGAGCTACGGCGTCGGGGCTGGTGCTAGTTAGTCAATTTTTCGAGACGAATTCGAATCCGTTGTCAAAATTGAGCTAGAGTCATTTTTTGACCCAAATTGATCAATTTTTCCAACTTTTTCGAGGGTATCTCGGGAACGGAGGGTCGCCGCCAAATTCCAAAAGCGAATTCGAACTCAGCGTGAAAAATTGAGTAAGAAACACTCATGAAATCGAAATTTTTGATTTTCTCAAATTTTGAAAATTTCTCCATACTATACATCATGCATTTTTTGGGGCGAAAAAATTTTCGGAGAGCTACGGCGTCGGGGCTGGTGCTAGTTAGTCAATTTTTCGAGACGAATTCGAATCCGTTGTCAAAATTGAGCTAGAGTCATTTTTTGACCCAAATTGATCAATTTTTCCAACTTTTTCGAGGGTATCTCGGGAACGGAGGGTCGCCGCCAAATTCCAAAAGCGAATTCGAACTCAGCGTGAAAAATTGAGTAAGAAACACTCATGAAATCGAAATTTTTGATTTTCTCAAATTTTGAAAATTTCTCCATACTATACATCATGCATTTTTTGGGGCGAAAAAATTTTCGGAGAGCTACGGCGTCGGGGCTGGTGCTAGTTAGTCAATTTTTCGAGACGAATTCGAATCCGTTGTCAAAATTGAGCTAGAGTCATTTTTTGACCCAAATTGATCAATTTTTCCAACTTTTTCGAGGGTATCTCGGGAACGGAGGGTCGCCGCCAAATTCCAAAAGCGAATTCGAACTCAGCGTGAAAAATTGAGTAAGAAACACTCATGAAATCGAAATTTTTGATTTTCTCAAATTTTGAAAATTTCTCCATACTATACATCATGCATTTTTTGGGGCGAAAAAATTTTCGGAGAGCTACGGCGTCGGGGCTGGTGCTAGTTAGTCAATTTTTCGAGACGAATTCGAATCCGTTGTCAAAATTGAGCTAGAGTCATTTTTTGACCCAAATTGATCAATTTTTCCAACTTTTTCGAGGGTATCTCGGGAACGGAGGGTCGCCGCCAAATTCCAAAAGCGAATTCGAACTCAGCGTGAAAAATTGAGTAAGAAACACTCATGAAATCGAAATTTTTGATTTTCTCAAATTTTGAAAATTTCTCCATACTATACATCATGCATTTTTTGGGGCGAAAAAATTTTCGGAGAGCTACGGCGTCGGGGCTGGTGCTAGTTAGTCAATTTTTCGAGACGAATTCGAATCCGTTGTCAAAATTGAGCTAGAGTCATTTTTTGACCCAAATTGATCAATTTTTCCAACTTTTTCGAGGGTATCTCGGGAACGGAGGGTCGCCGCCAAATTCCAAAAGCGAATTCGAACTCAGCGTGAAAAATTGAGTAAGAAACACTCATGAAATCGAAATTTTTGATTTTCTCAAATTTTGAAAATTTCTCCATACTATACATCATGCATTTTTTGGGGCGAAAAAATTTTCGGAGAGCTACGGCGTCGGGGCTGGTGCTAGTTAGTCAATTTTTCGAGACGAATTCGAATCCGTTGTCAAAATTGAGCTAGAGTCATTTTTTGACCCAAATTGATCAATTTTTCCAACTTTTTCGAGGGTATCTCGGGAACGGAGGGTCGCCGCCAAATTCCAAAAGCGAATTCGAACTCAGCGTGAAAAATTGAGTAAGAAACACTCATGAAATCGAAATTTTTGATTTTCTCAAATTTTGAAAATTTCTCCATACTATACATCATGCATTTTTTGGGGCGAAAAAATTTTCGGAGAGCTACGGCGTCGGGGCTGGTGCTAGTTAGTCAATTTTTCGAGACGAATTCGAATCCGTTGTCAAAATTGAGCTAGAGTCATTTTTTGACCCAAATTGATCAATTTTTCCAACTTTTTCGAGGGTATCTCGGGAACGGAGGGTCGCCGCCAAATTCCAAAAGCGAATTCGAACTCAGCGTGAAAAATTGAGTAAGAAACACTCATGAAATCGAAATTTTTGATTTTCTCAAATTTTGAAAATTTCTCCATACTATACATCATGCATTTTTTGGGGCGAAAAAATTTTCGGAGAGCTACGGCGTCGGGGCTGGTGCTAGTTAGTCAATTTTTCGAGACGAATTCGAATCCGTTGTCAAAATTGAGCTAGAGTCATTTTTTGACCCAAATTGATCAATTTTTCCAACTTTTTCGAGGGTATCTCGGGAACGGAGGGTCGCCGCCAAATTCCAAAAGCGAATTCGAACTCAGCGTGAAAAATTGAGTAAGAAACACTCATGAAATCGAAATTTTTGATTTTCTCAAATTTTGAAAATTTCTCCATACTATACATCATGCATTTTTTGGGGCGAAAAAATTTTCGGAGAGCTACGGCGTCGGGGCTGGTGCTAGTTAGTCAATTTTTCGAGACGAATTCGAATCCGTTGTCAAAATTGAGCTAGAGTCATTTTTTGACCCAAATTGATCAATTTTTCCAACTTTTTCGAGGGTATCTCGGGAACGGAGGGTCGCCGCCAAATTCCAAAAGCGAATTCGAACTCAGCGTGAAAAATTGAGTAAGAAACACTCATGAAATCGAAATTTTTGATTTTCTCAAATTTTGAAAATTTCTCCATACTATACATCATGCATTTTTTGGGGCGAAAAAATTTTCGGAGAGCTACGGCGTCGGGGCTGGTGCTAGTTAGTCAATTTTTCGAGACGAATTCGAATCCGTTGTCAAAATTGAGCTAGAGTCATTTTTTGACCCAAATTGATCAATTTTTCCAACTTTTTCGAGGGTATCTCGGGAACGGAGGGTCGCCGCCAAATTCCAAAAGCGAATTCGAACTCAGCGTGAAAAATTGAGTAAGAAACACTCATGAAATCGAAATTTTTGATTTTCTCAAATTTTGAAAATTTCTCCATACTATACATCATGCATTTTTTGGGGCGAAAAAATTTTCGGAGAGCTACGGCGTCGGGGCTGGTGCTAGTTAGTCAATTTTTCGAGACGAATTCGAATCCGTTGTCAAAATTGAGCTAGAGTCATTTTTTGACCCAAATTGATCAATTTTTCCAACTTTTTCGAGGGTATCTCGGGAACGGAGGGTCGCCGCCAAATTCCAAAAGCGAATTCGAACTCAGCGTGAAAAATTGAGTAAGAAACACTCATGAAATCGAAATTTTTGATTTTCTCAAATTTTGAAAATTTCTCCATACTATACATCATGCATTTTTTGGGGCGAAAAAATTTTCGGAGAGCTACGGCGTCGGGGCTGGTGCTAGTTAGTCAATTTTTCGAGACGAATTCGAATCCGTTGTCAAAATTGAGCTAGAGTCATTTTTTGACCCAAATTGATCAATTTTTCCAACTTTTTCGAGGGTATCTCGGGAACGGAGGGTCGCCGCCAAATTCCAAAAGCGAATTCGAACTCAGCGTGAAAAATTGAGTAAGAAACACTCATGAAATCGAAATTTTTGATTTTCTCAAATTTTGAAAATTTCTCCATACTATACATCATGCATTTTTTGGGGCGAAAAAATTTTCGGAGAGCTACGGCGTCGGGGCTGGTGCTAGTTAGTCAATTTTTCGAGACGAATTCGAATCCGTTGTCAAAATTGAGCTAGAGTCATTTTTTGACCCAAATTGATCAATTTTTCCAACTTTTTCGAGGGTATCTCGGGAACGGAGGGTCGCCGCCAAATTCCAAAAGCGAATTCGAACTCAGCGTGAAAAATTGAGTAAGAAACACTCATGAAATCGAAATTTTTGATTTTCTCAAATTTTGAAAATTTCTCCATACTATACATCATGCATTTTTTGGGGCGAAAAAATTTTCGGAGAGCTACGGCGTCGGGGCTGGTGCTAGTTAGTCAATTTTTCGAGACGAATTCGAATCCGTTGTCAAAATTGAGCTAGAGTCATTTTTTGACCCAAATTGATCAATTTTTCCAACTTTTTCGAGGGTATCTCGGGAACGGAGGGTCGCCGCCAAATTCCAAAAGCGAATTCGAACTCAGCGTGAAAAATTGAGTAAGAAACACTCATGAAATCGAAATTTTTGATTTTCTCAAATTTTGAAAATTTCTCCATACTATACATCATGCATTTTTTGGGGCGAAAAAATTTTCGGAGAGCTACGGCGTCGGGGCTGGTGCTAGTTAGTCAATTTTTCGAGACGAATTCGAATCCGTTGTCAAAATTGAGCTAGAGTCATTTTTTGACCCAAATTGATCAATTTTTCCAACTTTTTCGAGGGTATCTCGGGAACGGAGGGTCGCCGCCAAATTCCAAAAGCGAATTCGAACTCAGCGTGAAAAATTGAGTAAGAAACACTCATGAAATCGAAATTTTTGATTTTCTCAAATTTTGAAAATTTCTCCATACTATACATCATGCATTTTTTGGGGCGAAAAAATTTTCGGAGAGCTACGGCGTCGGGGCTGGTGCTAGTTAGTCAATTTTTCGAGACGAATTCGAATCCGTTGTCAAAATTGAGCTAGAGTCATTTTTTGACCCAAATTGATCAATTTTTCCAACTTTTTCGAGGGTATCTCGGGAACGGAGGGTCGCCGCCAAATTCCAAAAGCGAATTCGAACTCAGCGTGAAAAATTGAGTAAGAAACACTCATGAAATCGAAATTTTTGATTTTCTCAAATTTTGAAAATTTCTCCATACTATACATCATGCATTTTTTGGGGCGAAAAAATTTTCGGAGAGCTACGGCGTCGGGGCTGGTGCTAGTTAGTCAATTTTTCGAGACGAATTCGAATCCGTTGTCAAAATTGAGCTAGAGTCATTTTTTGACCCAAATTGATCAATTTTTCCAACTTTTTCGAGGGTATCTCGGGAACGGAGGGTCGCCGCCAAATTCCAAAAGCGAATTCGAACTCAGCGTGAAAAATTGAGTAAGAAACACTCATGAAATCGAAATTTTTGATTTTCTCAAATTTTGAAAATTTCTCCATACTATACATCATGCATTTTTTGGGGCGAAAAAATTTTCGGAGAGCTACGGCGTCGGGGCTGGTGCTAGTTAGTCAATTTTTCGAGACGAATTCGAATCCGTTGTCAAAATTGAGCTAGAGTCATTTTTTGACCCAAATTGATCAATTTTTCCAACTTTTTCGAGGGTATCTCGGGAACGGAGGGTCGCCGCCAAATTCCAAAAGCGAATTCGAACTCAGCGTGAAAAATTGAGTAAGAAACACTCATGAAATCGAAATTTTTGATTTTCTCAAATTTTGAAAATTTCTCCATACTATACATCATGCATTTTTTGGGGCGAAAAAATTTTCGGAGAGCTACGGCGTCGGGGCTGGTGCTAGTTAGTCAATTTTTCGAGACGAATTCGAATCCGTTGTCAAAATTGAGCTAGAGTCATTTTTTGACCCAAATTGATCAATTTTTCCAACTTTTTCGAGGGTATCTCGGGAACGGAGGGTCGCCGCCAAATTCCAAAAGCGAATTCGAACTCAGCGTGAAAAATTGAGTAAGAAACACTCATGAAATCGAAATTTTTGATTTTCTCAAATTTTGAAAATTTCTCCATACTATACATCATGCATTTTTTGGGGCGAAAAAATTTTCGGAGAGCTACGGCGTCGGGGCTGGTGCTAGTTAGTCAATTTTTCGAGACGAATTCGAATCCGTTGTCAAAATTGAGCTAGAGTCATTTTTTGACCCAAATTGATCAATTTTTCCAACTTTTTCGAGGGTATCTCGGGAACGGAGGGTCGCCGCCAAATTCCAAAAGCGAATTCGAACTCAGCGTGAAAAATTGAGTAAGAAACACTCATGAAATCGAAATTTTTGATTTTCTCAAATTTTGAAAATTTCTCCATACTATACATCATGCATTTTTTGGGGCGAAAAAATTTTCGGAGAGCTACGGCGTCGGGGCTGGTGCTAGTTAGTCAATTTTTCGAGACGAATTCGAATCCGTTGTCAAAATTGAGCTAGAGTCATTTTTTGACCCAAATTGATCAATTTTTCCAACTTTTTCGAGGGTATCTCGGGAACGGAGGGTCGCCGCCAAATTCCAAAAGCGAATTCGAACTCAGCGTGAAAAATTGAGTAAGAAACACTCATGAAATCGAAATTTTTGATTTTCTCAAATTTTGAAAATTTCTCCATACTATACATCATGCATTTTTTGGGGCGAAAAAATTTTCGGAGAGCTACGGCGTCGGGGCTGGTGCTAGTTAGTCAATTTTTCGAGACGAATTCGAATCCGTTGTCAAAATTGAGCTAGAGTCATTTTTTGACCCAAATTGATCAATTTTTCCAACTTTTTCGAGGGTATCTCGGGAACGGAGGGTCGCCGCCAAATTCCAAAAGCGAATTCGAACTCAGCGTGAAAAATTGAGTAAGAAACACTCATGAAATCGAAATTTTTGATTTTCTCAAATTTTGAAAATTTCTCCATACTATACATCATGCATTTTTTGGGGCGAAAAAATTTTCGGAGAGCTACGGCGTCGGGGCTGGTGCTAGTTAGTCAATTTTTCGAGACGAATTCGAATCCGTTGTCAAAATTGAGCTAGAGTCATTTTTTGACCCAAATTGATCAATTTTTCCAACTTTTTCGAGGGTATCTCGGGAACGGAGGGTCGCCGCCAAATTCCAAAAGCGAATTCGAACTCAGCGTGAAAAATTGAGTAAGAAACACTCATGAAATCGAAATTTTTGATTTTCTCAAATTTTGAAAATTTCTCCATACTATACATCATGCATTTTTTGGGGCGAAAAAATTTTCGGAGAGCTACGGCGTCGGGGCTGGTGCTAGTTAGTCAATTTTTCGAGACGAATTCGAATCCGTTGTCAAAATTGAGCTAGAGTCATTTTTTGACCCAAATTGATCAATTTTTCCAACTTTTTCGAGGGTATCTCGGGAACGGAGGGTCGCCGCCAAATTCCAAAAGCGAATTCGAACTCAGCGTGAAAAATTGAGTAAGAAACACTCATGAAATCGAAATTTTTGATTTTCTCAAATTTTGAAAATTTCTCCATACTATACATCATGCATTTTTTGGGGCGAAAAAATTTTCGGAGAGCTACGGCGTCGGGGCTGGTGCTAGTTAGTCAATTTTTCGAGACGAATTCGAATCCGTTGTCAAAATTGAGCTAGAGTCATTTTTTGACCCAAATTGATCAATTTTTCCAACTTTTTCGAGGGTATCTCGGGAACGGAGGGTCGCCGCCAAATTCCAAAAGCGAATTCGAACTCAGCGTGAAAAATTGAGTAAGAAACACTCATGAAATCGAAATTTTTGATTTTCTCAAATTTTGAAAATTTCTCCATACTATACATCATGCATTTTTTGGGGCGAAAAAATTTTCGGAGAGCTACGGCGTCGGGGCTGGTGCTAGTTAGTCAATTTTTCGAGACGAATTCGAATCCGTTGTCAAAATTGAGCTAGAGTCATTTTTTGACCCAAATTGATCAATTTTTCCAACTTTTTCGAGGGTATCTCGGGAACGGAGGGTCGCCGCCAAATTCCAAAAGCGAATTCGAACTCAGCGTGAAAAATTGAGTAAGAAACACTCATGAAATCGAAATTTTTGATTTTCTCAAATTTTGAAAATTTCTCCATACTATACATCATGCATTTTTTGGGGCGAAAAAATTTTCGGAGAGCTACGGCGTCGGGGCTGGTGCTAGTTAGTCAATTTTTCGAGACGAATTCGAATCCGTTGTCAAAATTGAGCTAGAGTCATTTTTTGACCCAAATTGATCAATTTTTCCAACTTTTTCGAGGGTATCTCGGGAACGGAGGGTCGCCGCCAAATTCCAAAAGCGAATTCGAACTCAGCGTGAAAAATTGAGTAAGAAACACTCATGAAATCGAAATTTTTGATTTTCTCAAATTTTGAAAATTTCTCCATACTATACATCATGCATTTTTTGGGGCGAAAAAATTTTCGGAGAGCTACGGCGTCGGGGCTGGTGCTAGTTAGTCAATTTTTCGAGACGAATTCGAATCCGTTGTCAAAATTGAGCTAGAGTCATTTTTTGACCCAAATTGATCAATTTTTCCAACTTTTTCGAGGGTATCTCGGGAACGGAGGGTCGCCGCCAAATTCCAAAAGCGAATTCGAACTCAGCGTGAAAAATTGAGTAAGAAACACTCATGAAATCGAAATTTTTGATTTTCTCAAATTTTGAAAATTTCTCCATACTATACATCATGCATTTTTTGGGGCGAAAAAATTTTCGGAGAGCTACGGCGTCGGGGCTGGTGCTAGTTAGTCAATTTTTCGAGACGAATTCGAATCCGTTGTCAAAATTGAGCTAGAGTCATTTTTTGACCCAAATTGATCAATTTTTCCAACTTTTTCGAGGGTATCTCGGGAACGGAGGGTCGCCGCCAAATTCCAAAAGCGAATTCGAACTCAGCGTGAAAAATTGAGTAAGAAACACTCATGAAATCGAAATTTTTGATTTTCTCAAATTTTGAAAATTTCTCCATACTATACATCATGCATTTTTTGGGGCGAAAAAATTTTCGGAGAGCTACGGCGTCGGGGCTGGTGCTAGTTAGTCAATTTTTCGAGACGAATTCGAATCCGTTGTCAAAATTGAGCTAGAGTCATTTTTTGACCCAAATTGATCAATTTTTCCAACTTTTTCGAGGGTATCTCGGGAACGGAGGGTCGCCGCCAAATTCCAAAAGCGAATTCGAACTCAGCGTGAAAAATTGAGTAAGAAACACTCATGAAATCGAAATTTTTGATTTTCTCAAATTTTGAAAATTTCTCCATACTATACATCATGCATTTTTTGGGGCGAAAAAATTTTCGGAGAGCTACGGCGTCGGGGCTGGTGCTAGTTAGTCAATTTTTCGAGACGAATTCGAATCCGTTGTCAAAATTGAGCTAGAGTCATTTTTTGACCCAAATTGATCAATTTTTCCAACTTTTTCGAGGGTATCTCGGGAACGGAGGGTCGCCGCCAAATTCCAAAAGCGAATTCGAACTCAGCGTGAAAAATTGAGTAAGAAACACTCATGAAATCGAAATTTTTGATTTTCTCAAATTTTGAAAATTTCTCCATACTATACATCATGCATTTTTTGGGGCGAAAAAATTTTCGGAGAGCTACGGCGTCGGGGCTGGTGCTAGTTAGTCAATTTTTCGAGACGAATTCGAATCCGTTGTCAAAATTGAGCTAGAGTCATTTTTTGACCCAAATTGATCAATTTTTCCAACTTTTTCGAGGGTATCTCGGGAACGGAGGGTCGCCGCCAAATTCCAAAAGCGAATTCGAACTCAGCGTGAAAAATTGAGTAAGAAACACTCATGAAATCGAAATTTTTGATTTTCTCAAATTTTGAAAATTTCTCCATACTATACATCATGCATTTTTTGGGGCGAAAAAATTTTCGGAGAGCTACGGCGTCGGGGCTGGTGCTAGTTAGTCAATTTTTCGAGACGAATTCGAATCCGTTGTCAAAATTGAGCTAGAGTCATTTTTTGACCCAAATTGATCAATTTTTCCAACTTTTTCGAGGGTATCTCGGGAACGGAGGGTCGCCGCCAAATTCCAAAAGCGAATTCGAACTCAGCGTGAAAAATTGAGTAAGAAACACTCATGAAATCGAAATTTTTGATTTTCTCAAATTTTGAAAATTTCTCCATACTATACATCATGCATTTTTTGGGGCGAAAAAATTTTCGGAGAGCTACGGCGTCGGGGCTGGTGCTAGTTAGTCAATTTTTCGAGACGAATTCGAATCCGTTGTCAAAATTGAGCTAGAGTCATTTTTTGACCCAAATTGATCAATTTTTCCAACTTTTTCGAGGGTATCTCGGGAACGGAGGGTCGCCGCCAAATTCCAAAAGCGAATTCGAACTCAGCGTGAAAAATTGAGTAAGAAACACTCATGAAATCGAAATTTTTGATTTTCTCAAATTTTGAAAATTTCTCCATACTATACATCATGCATTTTTTGGGGCGAAAAAATTTTCGGAGAGCTACGGCGTCGGGGCTGGTGCTAGTTAGTCAATTTTTCGAGACGAATTCGAATCCGTTGTCAAAATTGAGCTAGAGTCATTTTTTGACCCAAATTGATCAATTTTTCCAACTTTTTCGAGGGTATCTCGGGAACGGAGGGTCGCCGCCAAATTCCAAAAGCGAATTCGAACTCAGCGTGAAAAATTGAGTAAGAAACACTCATGAAATCGAAATTTTTGATTTTCTCAAATTTTGAAAATTTCTCCATACTATACATCATGCATTTTTTGGGGCGAAAAAATTTTCGGAGAGCTACGGCGTCGGGGCTGGTGCTAGTTAGTCAATTTTTCGAGACGAATTCGAATCCGTTGTCAAAATTGAGCTAGAGTCATTTTTTGACCCAAATTGATCAATTTTTCCAACTTTTTCGAGGGTATCTCGGGAACGGAGGGTCGCCGCCAAATTCCAAAAGCGAATTCGAACTCAGCGTGAAAAATTGAGTAAGAAACACTCATGAAATCGAAATTTTTGATTTTCTCAAATTTTGAAAATTTCTCCATACTATACATCATGCATTTTTTGGGGCGAAAAAATTTTCGGAGAGCTACGGCGTCGGGGCTGGTGCTAGTTAGTCAATTTTTCGAGACGAATTCGAATCCGTTGTCAAAATTGAGCTAGAGTCATTTTTTGACCCAAATTGATCAATTTTTCCAACTTTTTCGAGGGTATCTCGGGAACGGAGGGTCGCCGCCAAATTCCAAAAGCGAATTCGAACTCAGCGTGAAAAATTGAGTAAGAAACACTCATGAAATCGAAATTTTTGATTTTCTCAAATTTTGAAAATTTCTCCATACTATACATCATGCATTTTTTGGGGCGAAAAAATTTTCGGAGAGCTACGGCGTCGGGGCTGGTGCTAGTTAGTCAATTTTTCGAGACGAATTCGAATCCGTTGTCAAAATTGAGCTAGAGTCATTTTTTGACCCAAATTGATCAATTTTTCCAACTTTTTCGAGGGTATCTCGGGAACGGAGGGTCGCCGCCAAATTCCAAAAGCGAATTCGAACTCAGCGTGAAAAATTGAGTAAGAAACACTCATGAAATCGAAATTTTTGATTTTCTCAAATTTTGAAAATTTCTCCATACTATACATCATGCATTTTTTGGGGCGAAAAAATTTTCGGAGAGCTACGGCGTCGGGGCTGGTGCTAGTTAGTCAATTTTTCGAGACGAATTCGAATCCGTTGTCAAAATTGAGCTAGAGTCATTTTTTGACCCAAATTGATCAATTTTTCCAACTTTTTCGAGGGTATCTCGGGAACGGAGGGTCGCCGCCAAATTCCAAAAGCGAATTCGAACTCAGCGTGAAAAATTGAGTAAGAAACACTCATGAAATCGAAATTTTTGATTTTCTCAAATTTTGAAAATTTCTCCATACTATACATCATGCATTTTTTGGGGCGAAAAAATTTTCGGAGAGCTACGGCGTCGGGGCTGGTGCTAGTTAGTCAATTTTTCGAGACGAATTCGAATCCGTTGTCAAAATTGAGCTAGAGTCATTTTTTGACCCAAATTGATCAATTTTTCCAACTTTTTCGAGGGTATCTCGGGAACGGAGGGTCGCCGCCAAATTCCAAAAGCGAATTCGAACTCAGCGTGAAAAATTGAGTAAGAAACACTCATGAAATCGAAATTTTTGATTTTCTCAAATTTTGAAAATTTCTCCATACTATACATCATGCATTTTTTGGGGCGAAAAAATTTTCGGAGAGCTACGGCGTCGGGGCTGGTGCTAGTTAGTCAATTTTTCGAGACGAATTCGAATCCGTTGTCAAAATTGAGCTAGAGTCATTTTTTGACCCAAATTGATCAATTTTTCCAACTTTTTCGAGGGTATCTCGGGAACGGAGGGTCGCCGCCAAATTCCAAAAGCGAATTCGAACTCAGCGTGAAAAATTGAGTAAGAAACACTCATGAAATCGAAATTTTTGATTTTCTCAAATTTTGAAAATTTCTCCATACTATACATCATGCATTTTTTGGGGCGAAAAAATTTTCGGAGAGCTACGGCGTCGGGGCTGGTGCTAGTTAGTCAATTTTTCGAGACGAATTCGAATCCGTTGTCAAAATTGAGCTAGAGTCATTTTTTGACCCAAATTGATCAATTTTTCCAACTTTTTCGAGGGTATCTCGGGAACGGAGGGTCGCCGCCAAATTCCAAAAGCGAATTCGAACTCAGCGTGAAAAATTGAGTAAGAAACACTCATGAAATCGAAATTTTTGATTTTCTCAAATTTTGAAAATTTCTCCATACTATACATCATGCATTTTTTGGGGCGAAAAAATTTTCGGAGAGCTACGGCGTCGGGGCTGGTGCTAGTTAGTCAATTTTTCGAGACGAATTCGAATCCGTTGTCAAAATTGAGCTAGAGTCATTTTTTGACCCAAATTGATCAATTTTTCCAACTTTTTCGAGGGTATCTCGGGAACGGAGGGTCGCCGCCAAATTCCAAAAGCGAATTCGAACTCAGCGTGAAAAATTGAGTAAGAAACACTCATGAAATCGAAATTTTTGATTTTCTCAAATTTTGAAAATTTCTCCATACTATACATCATGCATTTTTTGGGGCGAAAAAATTTTCGGAGAGCTACGGCGTCGGGGCTGGTGCTAGTTAGTCAATTTTTCGAGACGAATTCGAATCCGTTGTCAAAATTGAGCTAGAGTCATTTTTTGACCCAAATTGATCAATTTTTCCAACTTTTTCGAGGGTATCTCGGGAACGGAGGGTCGCCGCCAAATTCCAAAAGCGAATTCGAACTCAGCGTGAAAAATTGAGTAAGAAACACTCATGAAATCGAAATTTTTGATTTTCTCAAATTTTGAAAATTTCTCCATACTATACATCATGCATTTTTTGGGGCGAAAAAATTTTCGGAGAGCTACGGCGTCGGGGCTGGTGCTAGTTAGTCAATTTTTCGAGACGAATTCGAATCCGTTGTCAAAATTGAGCTAGAGTCATTTTTTGACCCAAATTGATCAATTTTTCCAACTTTTTCGAGGGTATCTCGGGAACGGAGGGTCGCCGCCAAATTCCAAAAGCGAATTCGAACTCAGCGTGAAAAATTGAGTAAGAAACACTCATGAAATCGAAATTTTTGATTTTCTCAAATTTTGAAAATTTCTCCATACTATACATCATGCATTTTTTGGGGCGAAAAAATTTTCGGAGAGCTACGGCGTCGGGGCTGGTGCTAGTTAGTCAATTTTTCGAGACGAATTCGAATCCGTTGTCAAAATTGAGCTAGAGTCATTTTTTGACCCAAATTGATCAATTTTTCCAACTTTTTCGAGGGTATCTCGGGAACGGAGGGTCGCCGCCAAATTCCAAAAGCGAATTCGAACTCAGCGTGAAAAATTGAGTAAGAAACACTCATGAAATCGAAATTTTTGATTTTCTCAAATTTTGAAAATTTCTCCATACTATACATCATGCATTTTTTGGGGCGAAAAAATTTTCGGAGAGCTACGGCGTCGGGGCTGGTGCTAGTTAGTCAATTTTTCGAGACGAATTCGAATCCGTTGTCAAAATTGAGCTAGAGTCATTTTTTGACCCAAATTGATCAATTTTTCCAACTTTTTCGAGGGTATCTCGGGAACGGAGGGTCGCCGCCAAATTCCAAAAGCGAATTCGAACTCAGCGTGAAAAATTGAGTAAGAAACACTCATGAAATCGAAATTTTTGATTTTCTCAAATTTTGAAAATTTCTCCATACTATACATCATGCATTTTTTGGGGCGAAAAAATTTTCGGAGAGCTACGGCGTCGGGGCTGGTGCTAGTTAGTCAATTTTTCGAGACGAATTCGAATCCGTTGTCAAAATTGAGCTAGAGTCATTTTTTGACCCAAATTGATCAATTTTTCCAACTTTTTCGAGGGTATCTCGGGAACGGAGGGTCGCCGCCAAATTCCAAAAGCGAATTCGAACTCAGCGTGAAAAATTGAGTAAGAAACACTCATGAAATCGAAATTTTTGATTTTCTCAAATTTTGAAAATTTCTCCATACTATACATCATGCATTTTTTGGGGCGAAAAAATTTTCGGAGAGCTACGGCGTCGGGGCTGGTGCTAGTTAGTCAATTTTTCGAGACGAATTCGAATCCGTTGTCAAAATTGAGCTAGAGTCATTTTTTGACCCAAATTGATCAATTTTTCCAACTTTTTCGAGGGTATCTCGGGAACGGAGGGTCGCCGCCAAATTCCAAAAGCGAATTCGAACTCAGCGTGAAAAATTGAGTAAGAAACACTCATGAAATCGAAATTTTTGATTTTCTCAAATTTTGAAAATTTCTCCATACTATACATCATGCATTTTTTGGGGCGAAAAAATTTTCGGAGAGCTACGGCGTCGGGGCTGGTGCTAGTTAGTCAATTTTTCGAGACGAATTCGAATCCGTTGTCAAAATTGAGCTAGAGTCATTTTTTGACCCAAATTGATCAATTTTTCCAACTTTTTCGAGGGTATCTCGGGAACGGAGGGTCGCCGCCAAATTCCAAAAGCGAATTCGAACTCAGCGTGAAAAATTGAGTAAGAAACACTCATGAAATCGAAATTTTTGATTTTCTCAAATTTTGAAAATTTCTCCATACTATACATCATGCATTTTTTGGGGCGAAAAAATTTTCGGAGAGCTACGGCGTCGGGGCTGGTGCTAGTTAGTCAATTTTTCGAGACGAATTCGAATCCGTTGTCAAAATTGAGCTAGAGTCATTTTTTGACCCAAATTGATCAATTTTTCCAACTTTTTCGAGGGTATCTCGGGAACGGAGGGTCGCCGCCAAATTCCAAAAGCGAATTCGAACTCAGCGTGAAAAATTGAGTAAGAAACACTCATGAAATCGAAATTTTTGATTTTCTCAAATTTTGAAAATTTCTCCATACTATACATCATGCATTTTTTGGGGCGAAAAAATTTTCGGAGAGCTACGGCGTCGGGGCTGGTGCTAGTTAGTCAATTTTTCGAGACGAATTCGAATCCGTTGTCAAAATTGAGCTAGAGTCATTTTTTGACCCAAATTGATCAATTTTTCCAACTTTTTCGAGGGTATCTCGGGAACGGAGGGTCGCCGCCAAATTCCAAAAGCGAATTCGAACTCAGC
Organism: Acanthococcus lagerstroemiae; assembly: GCA_031841125.1. Classification (NCBI taxonomy): domain Eukaryota; kingdom Metazoa; phylum Arthropoda; class Insecta; order Hemiptera; family Eriococcidae; genus Acanthococcus; species Acanthococcus lagerstroemiae. The sequence continues at coordinate 78,229 of JAJSSI010000033.1, read as the reverse complement.
GTGAAAAATTGAGTAAGAAACACTCATGAAATCGAAATTTTTGATTTTCTCAAATTTTGAAAATTTCTCCATACTATACATCATGCATTTTTTGGGGCGAAAAAATTTTCGGAGAGCTACGGCGTCGGGGCTGGTGCTAGTTAGTCAATTTTTCGAGACGAATTCGAATCCGTTGTCAAAATTGAGCTAGAGTCATTTTTTGACCCAAATTGATCAATTTTTCCAACTTTTTCGAGGGTATCTCGGGAACGGAGGGTCGCCGCCAAATTCCAAAAGCGAATTCGAACTCAGCGTGAAAAATTGAGTAAGAAACACTCATGAAATCGAAATTTTTGATTTTCTCAAATTTTGAAAATTTCTCCATACTATACATCATGCATTTTTTGGGGCGAAAAAATTTTCGGAGAGCTACGGCGTCGGGGCTGGTGCTAGTTAGTCAATTTTTCGAGACGAATTCGAATCCGTTGTCAAAATTGAGCTAGAGTCATTTTTTGACCCAAATTGATCAATTTTTCCAACTTTTTCGAGGGTATCTCGGGAACGGAGGGTCGCCGCCAAATTCCAAAAGCGAATTCGAACTCAGCGTGAAAAATTGAGTAAGAAACACTCATGAAATCGAAATTTTTGATTTTCTCAAATTTTGAAAATTTCTCCATACTATACATCATGCATTTTTTGGGGCGAAAAAATTTTCGGAGAGCTACGGCGTCGGGGCTGGTGCTAGTTAGTCAATTTTTCGAGACGAATTCGAATCCGTTGTCAAAATTGAGCTAGAGTCATTTTTTGACCCAAATTGATCAATTTTTCCAACTTTTTCGAGGGTATCTCGGGAACGGAGGGTCGCCGCCAAATTCCAAAAGCGAATTCGAACTCAGCGTGAAAAATTGAGTAAGAAACACTCATGAAATCGAAATTTTTGATTTTCTCAAATTTTGAAAATTTCTCCATACTATACATCATGCATTTTTTGGGGCGAAAAAATTTTCGGAGAGCTACGGCGTCGGGGCTGGTGCTAGTTAGTCAATTTTTCGAGACGAATTCGAATCCGTTGTCAAAATTGAGCTAGAGTCATTTTTTGACCCAAATTGATCAATTTTTCCAACTTTTTCGAGGGTATCTCGGGAACGGAGGGTCGCCGCCAAATTCCAAAAGCGAATTCGAACTCAGCGTGAAAAATTGAGTAAGAAACACTCATGAAATCGAAATTTTTGATTTTCTCAAATTTTGAAAATTTCTCCATACTATACATCATGCATTTTTTGGGGCGAAAAAATTTTCGGAGAGCTACGGCGTCGGGGCTGGTGCTAGTTAGTCAATTTTTCGAGACGAATTCGAATCCGTTGTCAAAATTGAGCTAGAGTCATTTTTTGACCCAAATTGATCAATTTTTCCAACTTTTTCGAGGGTATCTCGGGAACGGAGGGTCGCCGCCAAATTCCAAAAGCGAATTCGAACTCAGCGTGAAAAATTGAGTAAGAAACACTCATGAAATCGAAATTTTTGATTTTCTCAAATTTTGAAAATTTCTCCATACTATACATCATGCATTTTTTGGGGCGAAAAAATTTTCGGAGAGCTACGGCGTCGGGGCTGGTGCTAGTTAGTCAATTTTTCGAGACGAATTCGAATCCGTTGTCAAAATTGAGCTAGAGTCATTTTTTGACCCAAATTGATCAATTTTTCCAACTTTTTCGAGGGTATCTCGGGAACGGAGGGTCGCCGCCAAATTCCAAAAGCGAATTCGAACTCAGCGTGAAAAATTGAGTAAGAAACACTCATGAAATCGAAATTTTTGATTTTCTCAAATTTTGAAAATTTCTCCATACTATACATCATGCATTTTTTGGGGCGAAAAAATTTTCGGAGAGCTACGGCGTCGGGGCTGGTGCTAGTTAGTCAATTTTTCGAGACGAATTCGAATCCGTTGTCAAAATTGAGCTAGAGTCATTTTTTGACCCAAATTGATCAATTTTTCCAACTTTTTCGAGGGTATCTCGGGAACGGAGGGTCGCCGCCAAATTCCAAAAGCGAATTCGAACTCAGCGTGAAAAATTGAGTAAGAAACACTCATGAAATCGAAATTTTTGATTTTCTCAAATTTTGAAAATTTCTCCATACTATACATCATGCATTTTTTGGGGCGAAAAAATTTTCGGAGAGCTACGGCGTCGGGGCTGGTGCTAGTTAGTCAATTTTTCGAGACGAATTCGAATCCGTTGTCAAAATTGAGCTAGAGTCATTTTTTGACCCAAATTGATCAATTTTTCCAACTTTTTCGAGGGTATCTCGGGAACGGAGGGTCGCCGCCAAATTCCAAAAGCGAATTCGAACTCAGCGTGAAAAATTGAGTAAGAAACACTCATGAAATCGAAATTTTTGATTTTCTCAAATTTTGAAAATTTCTCCATACTATACATCATGCATTTTTTGGGGCGAAAAAATTTTCGGAGAGCTACGGCGTCGGGGCTGGTGCTAGTTAGTCAATTTTTCGAGACGAATTCGAATCCGTTGTCAAAATTGAGCTAGAGTCATTTTTTGACCCAAATTGATCAATTTTTCCAACTTTTTCGAGGGTATCTCGGGAACGGAGGGTCGCCGCCAAATTCCAAAAGCGAATTCGAACTCAGCGTGAAAAATTGAGTAAGAAACACTCATGAAATCGAAATTTTTGATTTTCTCAAATTTTGAAAATTTCTCCATACTATACATCATGCATTTTTTGGGGCGAAAAAATTTTCGGAGAGCTACGGCGTCGGGGCTGGTGCTAGTTAGTCAATTTTTCGAGACGAATTCGAATCCGTTGTCAAAATTGAGCTAGAGTCATTTTTTGACCCAAATTGATCAATTTTTCCAACTTTTTCGAGGGTATCTCGGGAACGGAGGGTCGCCGCCAAATTCCAAAAGCGAATTCGAACTCAGCGTGAAAAATTGAGTAAGAAACACTCATGAAATCGAAATTTTTGATTTTCTCAAATTTTGAAAATTTCTCCATACTATACATCATGCATTTTTTGGGGCGAAAAAATTTTCGGAGAGCTACGGCGTCGGGGCTGGTGCTAGTTAGTCAATTTTTCGAGACGAATTCGAATCCGTTGTCAAAATTGAGCTAGAGTCATTTTTTGACCCAAATTGATCAATTTTTCCAACTTTTTCGAGGGTATCTCGGGAACGGAGGGTCGCCGCCAAATTCCAAAAGCGAATTCGAACTCAGCGTGAAAAATTGAGTAAGAAACACTCATGAAATCGAAATTTTTGATTTTCTCAAATTTTGAAAATTTCTCCATACTATACATCATGCATTTTTTGGGGCGAAAAAATTTTCGGAGAGCTACGGCGTCGGGGCTGGTGCTAGTTAGTCAATTTTTCGAGACGAATTCGAATCCGTTGTCAAAATTGAGCTAGAGTCATTTTTTGACCCAAATTGATCAATTTTTCCAACTTTTTCGAGGGTATCTCGGGAACGGAGGGTCGCCGCCAAATTCCAAAAGCGAATTCGAACTCAGCGTGAAAAATTGAGTAAGAAACACTCATGAAATCGAAATTTTTGATTTTCTCAAATTTTGAAAATTTCTCCATACTATACATCATGCATTTTTTGGGGCGAAAAAATTTTCGGAGAGCTACGGCGTCGGGGCTGGTGCTAGTTAGTCAATTTTTCGAGACGAATTCGAATCCGTTGTCAAAATTGAGCTAGAGTCATTTTTTGACCCAAATTGATCAATTTTTCCAACTTTTTCGAGGGTATCTCGGGAACGGAGGGTCGCCGCCAAATTCCAAAAGCGAATTCGAACTCAGCGTGAAAAATTGAGTAAGAAACACTCATGAAATCGAAATTTTTGATTTTCTCAAATTTTGAAAATTTCTCCATACTATACATCATGCATTTTTTGGGGCGAAAAAATTTTCGGAGAGCTACGGCGTCGGGGCTGGTGCTAGTTAGTCAATTTTTCGAGACGAATTCGAATCCGTTGTCAAAATTGAGCTAGAGTCATTTTTTGACCCAAATTGATCAATTTTTCCAACTTTTTCGAGGGTATCTCGGGAACGGAGGGTCGCCGCCAAATTCCAAAAGCGAATTCGAACTCAGCGTGAAAAATTGAGTAAGAAACACTCATGAAATCGAAATTTTTGATTTTCTCAAATTTTGAAAATTTCTCCATACTATACATCATGCATTTTTTGGGGCGAAAAAATTTTCGGAGAGCTACGGCGTCGGGGCTGGTGCTAGTTAGTCAATTTTTCGAGACGAATTCGAATCCGTTGTCAAAATTGAGCTAGAGTCATTTTTTGACCCAAATTGATCAATTTTTCCAACTTTTTCGAGGGTATCTCGGGAACGGAGGGTCGCCGCCAAATTCCAAAAGCGAATTCGAACTCAGCGTGAAAAATTGAGTAAGAAACACTCATGAAATCGAAATTTTTGATTTTCTCAAATTTTGAAAATTTCTCCATACTATACATCATGCATTTTTTGGGGCGAAAAAATTTTCGGAGAGCTACGGCGTCGGGGCTGGTGCTAGTTAGTCAATTTTTCGAGACGAATTCGAATCCGTTGTCAAAATTGAGCTAGAGTCATTTTTTGACCCAAATTGATCAATTTTTCCAACTTTTTCGAGGGTATCTCGGGAACGGAGGGTCGCCGCCAAATTCCAAAAGCGAATTCGAACTCAGCGTGAAAAATTGAGTAAGAAACACTCATGAAATCGAAATTTTTGATTTTCTCAAATTTTGAAAATTTCTCCATACTATACATCATGCATTTTTTGGGGCGAAAAAATTTTCGGAGAGCTACGGCGTCGGGGCTGGTGCTAGTTAGTCAATTTTTCGAGACGAATTCGAATCCGTTGTCAAAATTGAGCTAGAGTCATTTTTTGACCCAAATTGATCAATTTTTCCAACTTTTTCGAGGGTATCTCGGGAACGGAGGGTCGCCGCCAAATTCCAAAAGCGAATTCGAACTCAGCGTGAAAAATTGAGTAAGAAACACTCATGAAATCGAAATTTTTGATTTTCTCAAATTTTGAAAATTTCTCCATACTATACATCATGCATTTTTTGGGGCGAAAAAATTTTCGGAGAGCTACGGCGTCGGGGCTGGTGCTAGTTAGTCAATTTTTCGAGACGAATTCGAATCCGTTGTCAAAATTGAGCTAGAGTCATTTTTTGACCCAAATTGATCAATTTTTCCAACTTTTTCGAGGGTATCTCGGGAACGGAGGGTCGCCGCCAAATTCCAAAAGCGAATTCGAACTCAGCGTGAAAAATTGAGTAAGAAACACTCATGAAATCGAAATTTTTGATTTTCTCAAATTTTGAAAATTTCTCCATACTATACATCATGCATTTTTTGGGGCGAAAAAATTTTCGGAGAGCTACGGCGTCGGGGCTGGTGCTAGTTAGTCAATTTTTCGAGACGAATTCGAATCCGTTGTCAAAATTGAGCTAGAGTCATTTTTTGACCCAAATTGATCAATTTTTCCAACTTTTTCGAGGGTATCTCGGGAACGGAGGGTCGCCGCCAAATTCCAAAAGCGAATTCGAACTCAGCGTGAAAAATTGAGTAAGAAACACTCATGAAATCGAAATTTTTGATTTTCTCAAATTTTGAAAATTTCTCCATACTATACATCATGCATTTTTTGGGGCGAAAAAATTTTCGGAGAGCTACGGCGTCGGGGCTGGTGCTAGTTAGTCAATTTTTCGAGACGAATTCGAATCCGTTGTCAAAATTGAGCTAGAGTCATTTTTTGACCCAAATTGATCAATTTTTCCAACTTTTTCGAGGGTATCTCGGGAACGGAGGGTCGCCGCCAAATTCCAAAAGCGAATTCGAACTCAGCGTGAAAAATTGAGTAAGAAACACTCATGAAATCGAAATTTTTGATTTTCTCAAATTTTGAAAATTTCTCCATACTATACATCATGCATTTTTTGGGGCGAAAAAATTTTCGGAGAGCTACGGCGTCGGGGCTGGTGCTAGTTAGTCAATTTTTCGAGACGAATTCGAATCCGTTGTCAAAATTGAGCTAGAGTCATTTTTTGACCCAAATTGATCAATTTTTCCAACTTTTTCGAGGGTATCTCGGGAACGGAGGGTCGCCGCCAAATTCCAAAAGCGAATTCGAACTCAGCGTGAAAAATTGAGTAAGAAACACTCATGAAATCGAAATTTTTGATTTTCTCAAATTTTGAAAATTTCTCCATACTATACATCATGCATTTTTTGGGGCGAAAAAATTTTCGGAGAGCTACGGCGTCGGGGCTGGTGCTAGTTAGTCAATTTTTCGAGACGAATTCGAATCCGTTGTCAAAATTGAGCTAGAGTCATTTTTTGACCCAAATTGATCAATTTTTCCAACTTTTTCGAGGGTATCTCGGGAACGGAGGGTCGCCGCCAAATTCCAAAAGCGAATTCGAACTCAGCGTGAAAAATTGAGTAAGAAACACTCATGAAATCGAAATTTTTGATTTTCTCAAATTTTGAAAATTTCTCCATACTATACATCATGCATTTTTTGGGGCGAAAAAATTTTCGGAGAGCTACGGCGTCGGGGCTGGTGCTAGTTAGTCAATTTTTCGAGACGAATTCGAATCCGTTGTCAAAATTGAGCTAGAGTCATTTTTTGACCCAAATTGATCAATTTTTCCAACTTTTTCGAGGGTATCTCGGGAACGGAGGGTCGCCGCCAAATTCCAAAAGCGAATTCGAACTCAGCGTGAAAAATTGAGTAAGAAACACTCATGAAATCGAAATTTTTGATTTTCTCAAATTTTGAAAATTTCTCCATACTATACATCATGCATTTTTTGGGGCGAAAAAATTTTCGGAGAGCTACGGCGTCGGGGCTGGTGCTAGTTAGTCAATTTTTCGAGACGAATTCGAATCCGTTGTCAAAATTGAGCTAGAGTCATTTTTTGACCCAAATTGATCAATTTTTCCAACTTTTTCGAGGGTATCTCGGGAACGGAGGGTCGCCGCCAAATTCCAAAAGCGAATTCGAACTCAGCGTGAAAAATTGAGTAAGAAACACTCATGAAATCGAAATTTTTGATTTTCTCAAATTTTGAAAATTTCTCCATACTATACATCATGCATTTTTTGGGGCGAAAAAATTTTCGGAGAGCTACGGCGTCGGGGCTGGTGCTAGTTAGTCAATTTTTCGAGACGAATTCGAATCCGTTGTCAAAATTGAGCTAGAGTCATTTTTTGACCCAAATTGATCAATTTTTCCAACTTTTTCGAGGGTATCTCGGGAACGGAGGGTCGCCGCCAAATTCCAAAAGCGAATTCGAACTCAGCGTGAAAAATTGAGTAAGAAACACTCATGAAATCGAAATTTTTGATTTTCTCAAATTTTGAAAATTTCTCCATACTATACATCATGCATTTTTTGGGGCGAAAAAATTTTCGGAGAGCTACGGCGTCGGGGCTGGTGCTAGTTAGTCAATTTTTCGAGACGAATTCGAATCCGTTGTCAAAATTGAGCTAGAGTCATTTTTTGACCCAAATTGATCAATTTTTCCAACTTTTTCGAGGGTATCTCGGGAACGGAGGGTCGCCGCCAAATTCCAAAAGCGAATTCGAACTCAGCGTGAAAAATTGAGTAAGAAACACTCATGAAATCGAAATTTTTGATTTTCTCAAATTTTGAAAATTTCTCCATACTATACATCATGCATTTTTTGGGGCGAAAAAATTTTCGGAGAGCTACGGCGTCGGGGCTGGTGCTAGTTAGTCAATTTTTCGAGACGAATTCGAATCCGTTGTCAAAATTGAGCTAGAGTCATTTTTTGACCCAAATTGATCAATTTTTCCAACTTTTTCGAGGGTATCTCGGGAACGGAGGGTCGCCGCCAAATTCCAAAAGCGAATTCGAACTCAGCGTGAAAAATTGAGTAAGAAACACTCATGAAATCGAAATTTTTGATTTTCTCAAATTTTGAAAATTTCTCCATACTATACATCATGCATTTTTTGGGGCGAAAAAATTTTCGGAGAGCTACGGCGTCGGGGCTGGTGCTAGTTAGTCAATTTTTCGAGACGAATTCGAATCCGTTGTCAAAATTGAGCTAGAGTCATTTTTTGACCCAAATTGATCAATTTTTCCAACTTTTTCGAGGGTATCTCGGGAACGGAGGGTCGCCGCCAAATTCCAAAAGCGAATTCGAACTCAGCGTGAAAAATTGAGTAAGAAACACTCATGAAATCGAAATTTTTGATTTTCTCAAATTTTGAAAATTTCTCCATACTATACATCATGCATTTTTTGGGGCGAAAAAATTTTCGGAGAGCTACGGCGTCGGGGCTGGTGCTAGTTAGTCAATTTTTCGAGACGAATTCGAATCCGTTGTCAAAATTGAGCTAGAGTCATTTTTTGACCCAAATTGATCAATTTTTCCAACTTTTTCGAGGGTATCTCGGGAACGGAGGGTCGCCGCCAAATTCCAAAAGCGAATTCGAACTCAGCGTGAAAAATTGAGTAAGAAACACTCATGAAATCGAAATTTTTGATTTTCTCAAATTTTGAAAATTTCTCCATACTATACATCATGCATTTTTTGGGGCGAAAAAATTTTCGGAGAGCTACGGCGTCGGGGCTGGTGCTAGTTAGTCAATTTTTCGAGACGAATTCGAATCCGTTGTCAAAATTGAGCTAGAGTCATTTTTTGACCCAAATTGATCAATTTTTCCAACTTTTTCGAGGGTATCTCGGGAACGGAGGGTCGCCGCCAAATTCCAAAAGCGAATTCGAACTCAGCGTGAAAAATTGAGTAAGAAACACTCATGAAATCGAAATTTTTGATTTTCTCAAATTTTGAAAATTTCTCCATACTATACATCATGCATTTTTTGGGGCGAAAAAATTTTCGGAGAGCTACGGCGTCGGGGCTGGTGCTAGTTAGTCAATTTTTCGAGACGAATTCGAATCCGTTGTCAAAATTGAGCTAGAGTCATTTTTTGACCCAAATTGATCAATTTTTCCAACTTTTTCGAGGGTATCTCGGGAACGGAGGGTCGCCGCCAAATTCCAAAAGCGAATTCGAACTCAGCGTGAAAAATTGAGTAAGAAACACTCATGAAATCGAAATTTTTGATTTTCTCAAATTTTGAAAATTTCTCCATACTATACATCATGCATTTTTTGGGGCGAAAAAATTTTCGGAGAGCTACGGCGTCGGGGCTGGTGCTAGTTAGTCAATTTTTCGAGACGAATTCGAATCCGTTGTCAAAATTGAGCTAGAGTCATTTTTTGACCCAAATTGATCAATTTTTCCAACTTTTTCGAGGGTATCTCGGGAACGGAGGGTCGCCGCCAAATTCCAAAAGCGAATTCGAACTCAGCGTGAAAAATTGAGTAAGAAACACTCATGAAATCGAAATTTTTGATTTTCTCAAATTTTGAAAATTTCTCCATACTATACATCATGCATTTTTTGGGGCGAAAAAATTTTCGGAGAGCTACGGCGTCGGGGCTGGTGCTAGTTAGTCAATTTTTCGAGACGAATTCGAATCCGTTGTCAAAATTGAGCTAGAGTCATTTTTTGACCCAAATTGATCAATTTTTCCAACTTTTTCGAGGGTATCTCGGGAACGGAGGGTCGCCGCCAAATTCCAAAAGCGAATTCGAACTCAGCGTGAAAAATTGAGTAAGAAACACTCATGAAATCGAAATTTTTGATTTTCTCAAATTTTGAAAATTTCTCCATACTATACATCATGCATTTTTTGGGGCGAAAAAATTTTCGGAGAGCTACGGCGTCGGGGCTGGTGCTAGTTAGTCAATTTTTCGAGACGAATTCGAATCCGTTGTCAAAATTGAGCTAGAGTCATTTTTTGACCCAAATTGATCAATTTTTCCAACTTTTTCGAGGGTATCTCGGGAACGGAGGGTCGCCGCCAAATTCCAAAAGCGAATTCGAACTCAGCGTGAAAAATTGAGTAAGAAACACTCATGAAATCGAAATTTTTGATTTTCTCAAATTTTGAAAATTTCTCCATACTATACATCATGCATTTTTTGGGGCGAAAAAATTTTCGGAGAGCTACGGCGTCGGGGCTGGTGCTAGTTAGTCAATTTTTCGAGACGAATTCGAATCCGTTGTCAAAATTGAGCTAGAGTCATTTTTTGACCCAAATTGATCAATTTTTCCAACTTTTTCGAGGGTATCTCGGGAACGGAGGGTCGCCGCCAAATTCCAAAAGCGAATTCGAACTCAGCGTGAAAAATTGAGTAAGAAACACTCATGAAATCGAAATTTTTGATTTTCTCAAATTTTGAAAATTTCTCCATACTATACATCATGCATTTTTTGGGGCGAAAAAATTTTCGGAGAGCTACGGCGTCGGGGCTGGTGCTAGTTAGTCAATTTTTCGAGACGAATTCGAATCCGTTGTCAAAATTGAGCTAGAGTCATTTTTTGACCCAAATTGATCAATTTTTCCAACTTTTTCGAGGGTATCTCGGGAACGGAGGGTCGCCGCCAAATTCCAAAAGCGAATTCGAACTCAGCGTGAAAAATTGAGTAAGAAACACTCATGAAATCGAAATTTTTGATTTTCTCAAATTTTGAAAATTTCTCCATACTATACATCATGCATTTTTTGGGGCGAAAAAATTTTCGGAGAGCTACGGCGTCGGGGCTGGTGCTAGTTAGTCAATTTTTCGAGACGAATTCGAATCCGTTGTCAAAATTGAGCTAGAGTCATTTTTTGACCCAAATTGATCAATTTTTCCAACTTTTTCGAGGGTATCTCGGGAACGGAGGGTCGCCGCCAAATTCCAAAAGCGAATTCGAACTCAGCGTGAAAAATTGAGTAAGAAACACTCATGAAATCGAAATTTTTGATTTTCTCAAATTTTGAAAATTTCTCCATACTATACATCATGCATTTTTTGGGGCGAAAAAATTTTCGGAGAGCTACGGCGTCGGGGCTGGTGCTAGTTAGTCAATTTTTCGAGACGAATTCGAATCCGTTGTCAAAATTGAGCTAGAGTCATTTTTTGACCCAAATTGATCAATTTTTCCAACTTTTTCGAGGGTATCTCGGGAACGGAGGGTCGCCGCCAAATTCCAAAAGCGAATTCGAACTCAGCGTGAAAAATTGAGTAAGAAACACTCATGAAATCGAAATTTTTGATTTTCTCAAATTTTGAAAATTTCTCCATACTATACATCATGCATTTTTTGGGGCGAAAAAATTTTCGGAGAGCTACGGCGTCGGGGCTGGTGCTAGTTAGTCAATTTTTCGAGACGAATTCGAATCCGTTGTCAAAATTGAGCTAGAGTCATTTTTTGACCCAAATTGATCAATTTTTCCAACTTTTTCGAGGGTATCTCGGGAACGGAGGGTCGCCGCCAAATTCCAAAAGCGAATTCGAACTCAGCGTGAAAAATTGAGTAAGAAACACTCATGAAATCGAAATTTTTGATTTTCTCAAATTTTGAAAATTTCTCCATACTATACATCATGCATTTTTTGGGGCGAAAAAATTTTCGGAGAGCTACGGCGTCGGGGCTGGTGCTAGTTAGTCAATTTTTCGAGACGAATTCGAATCCGTTGTCAAAATTGAGCTAGAGTCATTTTTTGACCCAAATTGATCAATTTTTCCAACTTTTTCGAGGGTATCTCGGGAACGGAGGGTCGCCGCCAAATTCCAAAAGCGAATTCGAACTCAGCGTGAAAAATTGAGTAAGAAACACTCATGAAATCGAAATTTTTGATTTTCTCAAATTTTGAAAATTTCTCCATACTATACATCATGCATTTTTTGGGGCGAAAAAATTTTCGGAGAGCTACGGCGTCGGGGCTGGTGCTAGTTAGTCAATTTTTCGAGACGAATTCGAATCCGTTGTCAAAATTGAGCTAGAGTCATTTTTTGACCCAAATTGATCAATTTTTCCAACTTTTTCGAGGGTATCTCGGGAACGGAGGGTCGCCGCCAAATTCCAAAAGCGAATTCGAACTCAGCGTGAAAAATTGAGTAAGAAACACTCATGAAATCGAAATTTTTGATTTTCTCAAATTTTGAAAATTTCTCCATACTATACATCATGCATTTTTTGGGGCGAAAAAATTTTCGGAGAGCTACGGCGTCGGGGCTGGTGCTAGTTAGTCAATTTTTCGAGACGAATTCGAATCCGTTGTCAAAATTGAGCTAGAGTCATTTTTTGACCCAAATTGATCAATTTTTCCAACTTTTTCGAGGGTATCTCGGGAACGGAGGGTCGCCGCCAAATTCCAAAAGCGAATTCGAACTCAGCGTGAAAAATTGAGTAAGAAACACTCATGAAATCGAAATTTTTGATTTTCTCAAATTTTGAAAATTTCTCCATACTATACATCATGCATTTTTTGGGGCGAAAAAATTTTCGGAGAGCTACGGCGTCGGGGCTGGTGCTAGTTAGTCAATTTTTCGAGACGAATTCGAATCCGTTGTCAAAATTGAGCTAGAGTCATTTTTTGACCCAAATTGATCAATTTTTCCAACTTTTTCGAGGGTATCTCGGGAACGGAGGGTCGCCGCCAAATTCCAAAAGCGAATTCGAACTCAGCGTGAAAAATTGAGTAAGAAACACTCATGAAATCGAAATTTTTGATTTTCTCAAATTTTGAAAATTTCTCCATACTATACATCATGCATTTTTTGGGGCGAAAAAATTTTCGGAGAGCTACGGCGTCGGGGCTGGTGCTAGTTAGTCAATTTTTCGAGACGAATTCGAATCCGTTGTCAAAATTGAGCTAGAGTCATTTTTTGACCCAAATTGATCAATTTTTCCAACTTTTTCGAGGGTATCTCGGGAACGGAGGGTCGCCGCCAAATTCCAAAAGCGAATTCGAACTCAGCGTGAAAAATTGAGTAAGAAACACTCATGAAATCGAAATTTTTGATTTTCTCAAATTTTGAAAATTTCTCCATACTATACATCATGCATTTTTTGGGGCGAAAAAATTTTCGGAGAGCTACGGCGTCGGGGCTGGTGCTAGTTAGTCAATTTTTCGAGACGAATTCGAATCCGTTGTCAAAATTGAGCTAGAGTCATTTTTTGACCCAAATTGATCAATTTTTCCAACTTTTTCGAGGGTATCTCGGGAACGGAGGGTCGCCGCCAAATTCCAAAAGCGAATTCGAACTCAGCGTGAAAAATTGAGTAAGAAACACTCATGAAATCGAAATTTTTGATTTTCTCAAATTTTGAAAATTTCTCCATACTATACATCATGCATTTTTTGGGGCGAAAAAATTTTCGGAGAGCTACGGCGTCGGGGCTGGTGCTAGTTAGTCAATTTTTCGAGACGAATTCGAATCCGTTGTCAAAATTGAGCTAGAGTCATTTTTTGACCCAAATTGATCAATTTTTCCAACTTTTTCGAGGGTATCTCGGGAACGGAGGGTCGCCGCCAAATTCCAAAAGCGAATTCGAACTCAGCGTGAAAAATTGAGTAAGAAACACTCATGAAATCGAAATTTTTGATTTTCTCAAATTTTGAAAATTTCTCCATACTATACATCATGCATTTTTTGGGGCGAAAAAATTTTCGGAGAGCTACGGCGTCGGGGCTGGTGCTAGTTAGTCAATTTTTCGAGACGAATTCGAATCCGTTGTCAAAATTGAGCTAGAGTCATTTTTTGACCCAAATTGATCAATTTTTCCAACTTTTTCGAGGGTATCTCGGGAACGGAGGGTCGCCGCCAAATTCCAAAAGCGAATTCGAACTCAGCGTGAAAAATTGAGTAAGAAACACTCATGAAATCGAAATTTTTGATTTTCTCAAATTTTGAAAATTTCTCCATACTATACATCATGCATTTTTTGGGGCGAAAAAATTTTCGGAGAGCTACGGCGTCGGGGCTGGTGCTAGTTAGTCAATTTTTCGAGACGAATTCGAATCCGTTGTCAAAATTGAGCTAGAGTCATTTTTTGACCCAAATTGATCAATTTTTCCAACTTTTTCGAGGGTATCTCGGGAACGGAGGGTCGCCGCCAAATTCCAAAAGCGAATTCGAACTCAGCGTGAAAAATTGAGTAAGAAACACTCATGAAATCGAAATTTTTGATTTTCTCAAATTTTGAAAATTTCTCCATACTATACATCATGCATTTTTTGGGGCGAAAAAATTTTCGGAGAGCTACGGCGTCGGGGCTGGTGCTAGTTAGTCAATTTTTCGAGACGAATTCGAATCCGTTGTCAAAATTGAGCTAGAGTCATTTTTTGACCCAAATTGATCAATTTTTCCAACTTTTTCGAGGGTATCTCGGGAACGGAGGGTCGCCGCCAAATTCCAAAAGCGAATTCGAACTCAGCGTGAAAAATTGAGTAAGAAACACTCATGAAATCGAAATTTTTGATTTTCTCAAATTTTGAAAATTTCTCCATACTATACATCATGCATTTTTTGGGGCGAAAAAATTTTCGGAGAGCTACGGCGTCGGGGCTGGTGCTAGTTAGTCAATTTTTCGAGACGAATTCGAATCCGTTGTCAAAATTGAGCTAGAGTCATTTTTTGACCCAAATTGATCAATTTTTCCAACTTTTTCGAGGGTATCTCGGGAACGGAGGGTCGCCGCCAAATTCCAAAAGCGAATTCGAACTCAGCGTGAAAAATTGAGTAAGAAACACTCATGAAATCGAAATTTTTGATTTTCTCAAATTTTGAAAATTTCTCCATACTATACATCATGCATTTTTTGGGGCGAAAAAATTTTCGGAGAGCTACGGCGTCGGGGCTGGTGCTAGTTAGTCAATTTTTCGAGACGAATTCGAATCCGTTGTCAAAATTGAGCTAGAGTCATTTTTTGACCCAAATTGATCAATTTTTCCAACTTTTTCGAGGGTATCTCGGGAACGGAGGGTCGCCGCCAAATTCCAAAAGCGAATTCGAACTCAGCGTGAAAAATTGAGTAAGAAACACTCATGAAATCGAAATTTTTGATTTTCTCAAATTTTGAAAATTTCTCCATACTATACATCATGCATTTTTTGGGGCGAAAAAATTTTCGGAGAGCTACGGCGTCGGGGCTGGTGCTAGTTAGTCAATTTTTCGAGACGAATTCGAATCCGTTGTCAAAATTGAGCTAGAGTCATTTTTTGACCCAAATTGATCAATTTTTCCAACTTTTTCGAGGGTATCTCGGGAACGGAGGGTCGCCGCCAAATTCCAAAAGCGAATTCGAACTCAGCGTGAAAAATTGAGTAAGAAACACTCATGAAATCGAAATTTTTGATTTTCTCAAATTTTGAAAATTTCTCCATACTATACATCATGCATTTTTTGGGGCGAAAAAATTTTCGGAGAGCTACGGCGTCGGGGCTGGTGCTAGTTAGTCAATTTTTCGAGACGAATTCGAATCCGTTGTCAAAATTGAGCTAGAGTCATTTTTTGACCCAAATTGATCAATTTTTCCAACTTTTTCGAGGGTATCTCGGGAACGGAGGGTCGCCGCCAAATTCCAAAAGCGAATTCGAACTCAGCGTGAAAAATTGAGTAAGAAACACTCATGAAATCGAAATTTTTGATTTTCTCAAATTTTGAAAATTTCTCCATACTATACATCATGCATTTTTTGGGGCGAAAAAATTTTCGGAGAGCTACGGCGTCGGGGCTGGTGCTAGTTAGTCAATTTTTCGAGACGAATTCGAATCCGTTGTCAAAATTGAGCTAGAGTCATTTTTTGACCCAAATTGATCAATTTTTCCAACTTTTTCGAGGGTATCTCGGGAACGGAGGGTCGCCGCCAAATTCCAAAAGCGAATTCGAACTCAGCGTGAAAAATTGAGTAAGAAACACTCATGAAATCGAAATTTTTGATTTTCTCAAATTTTGAAAATTTCTCCATACTATACATCATGCATTTTTTGGGGCGAAAAAATTTTCGGAGAGCTACGGCGTCGGGGCTGGTGCTAGTTAGTCAATTTTTCGAGACGAATTCGAATCCGTTGTCAAAATTGAGCTAGAGTCATTTTTTGACCCAAATTGATCAATTTTTCCAACTTTTTCGAGGGTATCTCGGGAACGGAGGGTCGCCGCCAAATTCCAAAAGCGAATTCGAACTCAGCGTGAAAAATTGAGTAAGAAACACTCATGAAATCGAAATTTTTGATTTTCTCAAATTTTGAAAATTTCTCCATACTATACATCATGCATTTTTTGGGGCGAAAAAATTTTCGGAGAGCTACGGCGTCGGGGCTGGTGCTAGTTAGTCAATTTTTCGAGACGAATTCGAATCCGTTGTCAAAATTGAGCTAGAGTCATTTTTTGACCCAAATTGATCAATTTTTCCAACTTTTTCGAGGGTATCTCGGGAACGGAGGGTCGCCGCCAAATTCCAAAAGCGAATTCGAACTCAGCGTGAAAAATTGAGTAAGAAACACTCATGAAATCGAAATTTTTGATTTTCTCAAATTTTGAAAATTTCTCCATACTATACATCATGCATTTTTTGGGGCGAAAAAATTTTCGGAGAGCTACGGCGTCGGGGCTGGTGCTAGTTAGTCAATTTTTCGAGACGAATTCGAATCCGTTGTCAAAATTGAGCTAGAGTCATTTTTTGACCCAAATTGATCAATTTTTCCAACTTTTTCGAGGGTATCTCGGGAACGGAGGGTCGCCGCCAAATTCCAAAAGCGAATTCGAACTCAGCGTGAAAAATTGAGTAAGAAACACTCATGAAATCGAAATTTTTGATTTTCTCAAATTTTGAAAATTTCTCCATACTATACATCATGCATTTTTTGGGGCGAAAAAATTTTCGGAGAGCTACGGCGTCGGGGCTGGTGCTAGTTAGTCAATTTTTCGAGACGAATTCGAATCCGTTGTCAAAATTGAGCTAGAGTCATTTTTTGACCCAAATTGATCAATTTTTCCAACTTTTTCGAGGGTATCTCGGGAACGGAGGGTCGCCGCCAAATTCCAAAAGCGAATTCGAACTCAGCGTGAAAAATTGAGTAAGAAACACTCATGAAATCGAAATTTTTGATTTTCTCAAATTTTGAAAATTTCTCCATACTATACATCATGCATTTTTTGGGGCGAAAAAATTTTCGGAGAGCTACGGCGTCGGGGCTGGTGCTAGTTAGTCAATTTTTCGAGACGAATTCGAATCCGTTGTCAAAATTGAGCTAGAGTCATTTTTTGACCCAAATTGATCAATTTTTCCAACTTTTTCGAGGGTATCTCGGGAACGGAGGGTCGCCGCCAAATTCCAAAAGCGAATTCGAACTCAGCGTGAAAAATTGAGTAAGAAACACTCATGAAATCGAAATTTTTGATTTTCTCAAATTTTGAAAATTTCTCCATACTATACATCATGCATTTTTTGGGGCGAAAAAATTTTCGGAGAGCTACGGCGTCGGGGCTGGTGCTAGTTAGTCAATTTTTCGAGACGAATTCGAATCCGTTGTCAAAATTGAGCTAGAGTCATTTTTTGACCCAAATTGATCAATTTTTCCAACTTTTTCGAGGGTATCTCGGGAACGGAGGGTCGCCGCCAAATTCCAAAAGCGAATTCGAACTCAGCGTGAAAAATTGAGTAAGAAACACTCATGAAATCGAAATTTTTGATTTTCTCAAATTTTGAAAATTTCTCCATACTATACATCATGCATTTTTTGGGGCGAAAAAATTTTCGGAGAGCTACGGCGTCGGGGCTGGTGCTAGTTAGTCAATTTTTCGAGACGAATTCGAATCCGTTGTCAAAATTGAGCTAGAGTCATTTTTTGACCCAAATTGATCAATTTTTCCAACTTTTTCGAGGGTATCTCGGGAACGGAGGGTCGCCGCCAAATTCCAAAAGCGAATTCGAACTCAGCGTGAAAAATTGAGTAAGAAACACTCATGAAATCGAAATTTTTGATTTTCTCAAATTTTGAAAATTTCTCCATACTATACATCATGCATTTTTTGGGGCGAAAAAATTTTCGGAGAGCTACGGCGTCGGGGCTGGTGCTAGTTAGTCAATTTTTCGAGACGAATTCGAATCCGTTGTCAAAATTGAGCTAGAGTCATTTTTTGACCCAAATTGATCAATTTTTCCAACTTTTTCGAGGGTATCTCGGGAACGGAGGGTCGCCGCCAAATTCCAAAAGCGAATTCGAACTCAGCGTGAAAAATTGAGTAAGAAACACTCATGAAATCGAAATTTTTGATTTTCTCAAATTTTGAAAATTTCTCCATACTATACATCATGCATTTTTTGGGGCGAAAAAATTTTCGGAGAGCTACGGCGTCGGGGCTGGTGCTAGTTAGTCAATTTTTCGAGACGAATTCGAATCCGTTGTCAAAATTGAGCTAGAGTCATTTTTTGACCCAAATTGATCAATTTTTCCAACTTTTTCGAGGGTATCTCGGGAACGGAGGGTCGCCGCCAAATTCCAAAAGCGAATTCGAACTCAGCGTGAAAAATTGAGTAAGAAACACTCATGAAATCGAAATTTTTGATTTTCTCAAATTTTGAAAATTTCTCCATACTATACATCATGCATTTTTTGGGGCGAAAAAATTTTCGGAGAGCTACGGCGTCGGGGCTGGTGCTAGTTAGTCAATTTTTCGAGACGAATTCGAATCCGTTGTCAAAATTGAGCTAGAGTCATTTTTTGACCCAAATTGATCAATTTTTCCAACTTTTTCGAGGGTATCTCGGGAACGGAGGGTCGCCGCCAAATTCCAAAAGCGAATTCGAACTCAGCGTGAAAAATTGAGTAAGAAACACTCATGAAATCGAAATTTTTGATTTTCTCAAATTTTGAAAATTTCTCCATACTATACATCATGCATTTTTTGGGGCGAAAAAATTTTCGGAGAGCTACGGCGTCGGGGCTGGTGCTAGTTAGTCAATTTTTCGAGACGAATTCGAATCCGTTGTCAAAATTGAGCTAGAGTCATTTTTTGACCCAAATTGATCAATTTTTCCAACTTTTTCGAGGGTATCTCGGGAACGGAGGGTCGCCGCCAAATTCCAAAAGCGAATTCGAACTCAGCGTGAAAAATTGAGTAAGAAACACTCATGAAATCGAAATTTTTGATTTTCTCAAATTTTGAAAATTTCTCCATACTATACATCATGCATTTTTTGGGGCGAAAAAATTTTCGGAGAGCTACGGCGTCGGGGCTGGTGCTAGTTAGTCAATTTTTCGAGACGAATTCGAATCCGTTGTCAAAATTGAGCTAGAGTCATTTTTTGACCCAAATTGATCAATTTTTCCAACTTTTTCGAGGGTATCTCGGGAACGGAGGGTCGCCGCCAAATTCCAAAAGCGAATTCGAACTCAGCGTGAAAAATTGAGTAAGAAACACTCATGAAATCGAAATTTTTGATTTTCTCAAATTTTGAAAATTTCTCCATACTATACATCATGCATTTTTTGGGGCGAAAAAATTTTCGGAGAGCTACGGCGTCGGGGCTGGTGCTAGTTAGTCAATTTTTCGAGACGAATTCGAATCCGTTGTCAAAATTGAGCTAGAGTCATTTTTTGACCCAAATTGATCAATTTTTCCAACTTTTTCGAGGGTATCTCGGGAACGGAGGGTCGCCGCCAAATTCCAAAAGCGAATTCGAACTCAGCGTGAAAAATTGAGTAAGAAACACTCATGAAATCGAAATTTTTGATTTTCTCAAATTTTGAAAATTTCTCCATACTATACATCATGCATTTTTTGGGGCGAAAAAATTTTCGGAGAGCTACGGCGTCGGGGCTGGTGCTAGTTAGTCAATTTTTCGAGACGAATTCGAATCCGTTGTCAAAATTGAGCTAGAGTCATTTTTTGACCCAAATTGATCAATTTTTCCAACTTTTTCGAGGGTATCTCGGGAACGGAGGGTCGCCGCCAAATTCCAAAAGCGAATTCGAACTCAGCGTGAAAAATTGAGTAAGAAACACTCATGAAATCGAAATTTTTGATTTTCTCAAATTTTGAAAATTTCTCCATACTATACATCATGCATTTTTTGGGGCGAAAAAATTTTCGGAGAGCTACGGCGTCGGGGCTGGTGCTAGTTAGTCAATTTTTCGAGACGAATTCGAATCCGTTGTCAAAATTGAGCTAGAGTCATTTTTTGACCCAAATTGATCAATTTTTCCAACTTTTTCGAGGGTATCTCGGGAACGGAGGGTCGCCGCCAAATTCCAAAAGCGAATTCGAACTCAGCGTGAAAAATTGAGTAAGAAACACTCATGAAATCGAAATTTTTGATTTTCTCAAATTTTGAAAATTTCTCCATACTATACATCATGCATTTTTTGGGGCGAAAAAATTTTCGGAGAGCTACGGCGTCGGGGCTGGTGCTAGTTAGTCAATTTTTCGAGACGAATTCGAATCCGTTGTCAAAATTGAGCTAGAGTCATTTTTTGACCCAAATTGATCAATTTTTCCAACTTTTTCGAGGGTATCTCGGGAACGGAGGGTCGCCGCCAAATTCCAAAAGCGAATTCGAACTCAGCGTGAAAAATTGAGTAAGAAACACTCATGAAATCGAAATTTTTGATTTTCTCAAATTTTGAAAATTTCTCCATACTATACATCATGCATTTTTTGGGGCGAAAAAATTTTCGGAGAGCTACGGCGTCGGGGCTGGTGCTAGTTAGTCAATTTTTCGAGACGAATTCGAATCCGTTGTCAAAATTGAGCTAGAGTCATTTTTTGACCCAAATTGATCAATTTTTCCAACTTTTTCGAGGGTATCTCGGGAACGGAGGGTCGCCGCCAAATTCCAAAAGCGAATTCGAACTCAGCGTGAAAAATTGAGTAAGAAACACTCATGAAATCGAAATTTTTGATTTTCTCAAATTTTGAAAATTTCTCCATACTATACATCATGCATTTTTTGGGGCGAAAAAATTTTCGGAGAGCTACGGCGTCGGGGCTGGTGCTAGTTAGTCAATTTTTCGAGACGAATTCGAATCCGTTGTCAAAATTGAGCTAGAGTCATTTTTTGACCCAAATTGATCAATTTTTCCAACTTTTTCGAGGGTATCTCGGGAACGGAGGGTCGCCGCCAAATTCCAAAAGCGAATTCGAACTCAGCGTGAAAAATTGAGTAAGAAACACTCATGAAATCGAAATTTTTGATTTTCTCAAATTTTGAAAATTTCTCCATACTATACATCATGCATTTTTTGGGGCGAAAAAATTTTCGGAGAGCTACGGCGTCGGGGCTGGTGCTAGTTAGTCAATTTTTCGAGACGAATTCGAATCCGTTGTCAAAATTGAGCTAGAGTCATTTTTTGACCCAAATTGATCAATTTTTCCAACTTTTTCGAGGGTATCTCGGGAACGGAGGGTCGCCGCCAAATTCCAAAAGCGAATTCGAACTCAGCGTGAAAAATTGAGTAAGAAACACTCATGAAATCGAAATTTTTGATTTTCTCAAATTTTGAAAATTTCTCCATACTATACATCATGCATTTTTTGGGGCGAAAAAATTTTCGGAGAGCTACGGCGTCGGGGCTGGTGCTAGTTAGTCAATTTTTCGAGACGAATTCGAATCCGTTGTCAAAATTGAGCTAGAGTCATTTTTTGACCCAAATTGATCAATTTTTCCAACTTTTTCGAGGGTATCTCGGGAACGGAGGGTCGCCGCCAAATTCCAAAAGCGAATTCGAACTCAGCGTGAAAAATTGAGTAAGAAACACTCATGAAATCGAAATTTTTGATTTTCTCAAATTTTGAAAATTTCTCCATACTATACATCATGCATTTTTTGGGGCGAAAAAATTTTCGGAGAGCTACGGCGTCGGGGCTGGTGCTAGTTAGTCAATTTTTCGAGACGAATTCGAATCCGTTGTCAAAATTGAGCTAGAGTCATTTTTTGACCCAAATTGATCAATTTTTCCAACTTTTTCGAGGGTATCTCGGGAACGGAGGGTCGCCGCCAAATTCCAAAAGCGAATTCGAACTCAGCGTGAAAAATTGAGTAAGAAACACTCATGAAATCGAAATTTTTGATTTTCTCAAATTTTGAAAATTTCTCCATACTATACATCATGCATTTTTTGGGGCGAAAAAATTTTCGGAGAGCTACGGCGTCGGGGCTGGTGCTAGTTAGTCAATTTTTCGAGACGAATTCGAATCCGTTGTCAAAATTGAGCTAGAGTCATTTTTTGACCCAAATTGATCAATTTTTCCAACTTTTTCGAGGGTATCTCGGGAACGGAGGGTCGCCGCCAAATTCCAAAAGCGAATTCGAACTCAGCGTGAAAAATTGAGTAAGAAACACTCATGAAATCGAAATTTTTGATTTTCTCAAATTTTGAAAATTTCTCCATACTATACATCATGCATTTTTTGGGGCGAAAAAATTTTCGGAGAGCTACGGCGTCGGGGCTGGTGCTAGTTAGTCAATTTTTCGAGACGAATTCGAATCCGTTGTCAAAATTGAGCTAGAGTCATTTTTTGACCCAAATTGATCAATTTTTCCAACTTTTTCGAGGGTATCTCGGGAACGGAGGGTCGCCGCCAAATTCCAAAAGCGAATTCGAACTCAGCGTGAAAAATTGAGTAAGAAACACTCATGAAATCGAAATTTTTGATTTTCTCAAATTTTGAAAATTTCTCCATACTATACATCATGCATTTTTTGGGGCGAAAAAATTTTCGGAGAGCTACGGCGTCGGGGCTGGTGCTAGTTAGTCAATTTTTCGAGACGAATTCGAATCCGTTGTCAAAATTGAGCTAGAGTCATTTTTTGACCCAAATTGATCAATTTTTCCAACTTTTTCGAGGGTATCTCGGGAACGGAGGGTCGCCGCCAAATTCCAAAAGCGAATTCGAACTCAGCGTGAAAAATTGAGTAAGAAACACTCATGAAATCGAAATTTTTGATTTTCTCAAATTTTGAAAATTTCTCCATACTATACATCATGCATTTTTTGGGGCGAAAAAATTTTCGGAGAGCTACGGCGTCGGGGCTGGTGCTAGTTAGTCAATTTTTCGAGACGAATTCGAATCCGTTGTCAAAATTGAGCTAGAGTCATTTTTTGACCCAAATTGATCAATTTTTCCAACTTTTTCGAGGGTATCTCGGGAACGGAGGGTCGCCGCCAAATTCCAAAAGCGAATTCGAACTCAGCGTGAAAAATTGAGTAAGAAACACTCATGAAATCGAAATTTTTGATTTTCTCAAATTTTGAAAATTTCTCCATACTATACATCATGCATTTTTTGGGGCGAAAAAATTTTCGGAGAGCTACGGCGTCGGGGCTGGTGCTAGTTAGTCAATTTTTCGAGACGAATTCGAATCCGTTGTCAAAATTGAGCTAGAGTCATTTTTTGACCCAAATTGATCAATTTTTCCAACTTTTTCGAGGGTATCTCGGGAACGGAGGGTCGCCGCCAAATTCCAAAAGCGAATTCGAACTCAGCGTGAAAAATTGAGTAAGAAACACTCATGAAATCGAAATTTTTGATTTTCTCAAATTTTGAAAATTTCTCCATACTATACATCATGCATTTTTTGGGGCGAAAAAATTTTCGGAGAGCTACGGCGTCGGGGCTGGTGCTAGTTAGTCAATTTTTCGAGACGAATTCGAATCCGTTGTCAAAATTGAGCTAGAGTCATTTTTTGACCCAAATTGATCAATTTTTCCAACTTTTTCGAGGGTATCTCGGGAACGGAGGGTCGCCGCCAAATTCCAAAAGCGAATTCGAACTCAGCGTGAAAAATTGAGTAAGAAACACTCATGAAATCGAAATTTTTGATTTTCTCAAATTTTGAAAATTTCTCCATACTATACATCATGCATTTTTTGGGGCGAAAAAATTTTCGGAGAGCTACGGCGTCGGGGCTGGTGCTAGTTAGTCAATTTTTCGAGACGAATTCGAATCCGTTGTCAAAATTGAGCTAGAGTCATTTTTTGACCCAAATTGATCAATTTTTCCAACTTTTTCGAGGGTATCTCGGGAACGGAGGGTCGCCGCCAAATTCCAAAAGCGAATTCGAACTCAGCGTGAAAAATTGAGTAAGAAACACTCATGAAATCGAAATTTTTGATTTTCTCAAATTTTGAAAATTTCTCCATACTATACATCATGCATTTTTTGGGGCGAAAAAATTTTCGGAGAGCTACGGCGTCGGGGCTGGTGCTAGTTAGTCAATTTTTCGAGACGAATTCGAATCCGTTGTCAAAATTGAGCTAGAGTCATTTTTTGACCCAAATTGATCAATTTTTCCAACTTTTTCGAGGGTATCTCGGGAACGGAGGGTCGCCGCCAAATTCCAAAAGCGAATTCGAACTCAGCGTGAAAAATTGAGTAAGAAACACTCATGAAATCGAAATTTTTGATTTTCTCAAATTTTGAAAATTTCTCCATACTATACATCATGCATTTTTTGGGGCGAAAAAATTTTCGGAGAGCTACGGCGTCGGGGCTGGTGCTAGTTAGTCAATTTTTCGAGACGAATTCGAATCCGTTGTCAAAATTGAGCTAGAGTCATTTTTTGACCCAAATTGATCAATTTTTCCAACTTTTTCGAGGGTATCTCGGGAACGGAGGGTCGCCGCCAAATTCCAAAAGCGAATTCGAACTCAGCGTGAAAAATTGAGTAAGAAACACTCATGAAATCGAAATTTTTGATTTTCTCAAATTTTGAAAATTTCTCCATACTATACATCATGCATTTTTTGGGGCGAAAAAATTTTCGGAGAGCTACGGCGTCGGGGCTGGTGCTAGTTAGTCAATTTTTCGAGACGAATTCGAATCCGTTGTCAAAATTGAGCTAGAGTCATTTTTTGACCCAAATTGATCAATTTTTCCAACTTTTTCGAGGGTATCTCGGGAACGGAGGGTCGCCGCCAAATTCCAAAAGCGAATTCGAACTCAGCGTGAAAAATTGAGTAAGAAACACTCATGAAATCGAAATTTTTGATTTTCTCAAATTTTGAAAATTTCTCCATACTATACATCATGCATTTTTTGGGGCGAAAAAATTTTCGGAGAGCTACGGCGTCGGGGCTGGTGCTAGTTAGTCAATTTTTCGAGACGAATTCGAATCCGTTGTCAAAATTGAGCTAGAGTCATTTTTTGACCCAAATTGATCAATTTTTCCAACTTTTTCGAGGGTATCTCGGGAACGGAGGGTCGCCGCCAAATTCCAAAAGCGAATTCGAACTCAGCGTGAAAAATTGAGTAAGAAACACTCATGAAATCGAAATTTTTGATTTTCTCAAATTTTGAAAATTTCTCCATACTATACATCATGCATTTTTTGGGGCGAAAAAATTTTCGGAGAGCTACGGCGTCGGGGCTGGTGCTAGTTAGTCAATTTTTCGAGACGAATTCGAATCCGTTGTCAAAATTGAGCTAGAGTCATTTTTTGACCCAAATTGATCAATTTTTCCAACTTTTTCGAGGGTATCTCGGGAACGGAGGGTCGCCGCCAAATTCCAAAAGCGAATTCGAACTCAGCGTGAAAAATTGAGTAAGAAACACTCATGAAATCGAAATTTTTGATTTTCTCAAATTTTGAAAATTTCTCCATACTATACATCATGCATTTTTTGGGGCGAAAAAATTTTCGGAGAGCTACGGCGTCGGGGCTGGTGCTAGTTAGTCAATTTTTCGAGACGAATTCGAATCCGTTGTCAAAATTGAGCTAGAGTCATTTTTTGACCCAAATTGATCAATTTTTCCAACTTTTTCGAGGGTATCTCGGGAACGGAGGGTCGCCGCCAAATTCCAAAAGCGAATTCGAACTCAGCGTGAAAAATTGAGTAAGAAACACTCATGAAATCGAAATTTTTGATTTTCTCAAATTTTGAAAATTTCTCCATACTATACATCATGCATTTTTTGGGGCGAAAAAATTTTCGGAGAGCTACGGCGTCGGGGCTGGTGCTAGTTAGTCAATTTTTCGAGACGAATTCGAATCCGTTGTCAAAATTGAGCTAGAGTCATTTTTTGACCCAAATTGATCAATTTTTCCAACTTTTTCGAGGGTATCTCGGGAACGGAGGGTCGCCGCCAAATTCCAAAAGCGAATTCGAACTCAGCGTGAAAAATTGAGTAAGAAACACTCATGAAATCGAAATTTTTGATTTTCTCAAATTTTGAAAATTTCTCCATACTATACATCATGCATTTTTTGGGGCGAAAAAATTTTCGGAGAGCTACGGCGTCGGGGCTGGTGCTAGTTAGTCAATTTTTCGAGACGAATTCGAATCCGTTGTCAAAATTGAGCTAGAGTCATTTTTTGACCCAAATTGATCAATTTTTCCAACTTTTTCGAGGGTATCTCGGGAACGGAGGGTCGCCGCCAAATTCCAAAAGCGAATTCGAACTCAGCGTGAAAAATTGAGTAAGAAACACTCATGAAATCGAAATTTTTGATTTTCTCAAATTTTGAAAATTTCTCCATACTATACATCATGCATTTTTTGGGGCGAAAAAATTTTCGGAGAGCTACGGCGTCGGGGCTGGTGCTAGTTAGTCAATTTTTCGAGACGAATTCGAATCCGTTGTCAAAATTGAGCTAGAGTCATTTTTTGACCCAAATTGATCAATTTTTCCAACTTTTTCGAGGGTATCTCGGGAACGGAGGGTCGCCGCCAAATTCCAAAAGCGAATTCGAACTCAGCGTGAAAAATTGAGTAAGAAACACTCATGAAATCGAAATTTTTGATTTTCTCAAATTTTGAAAATTTCTCCATACTATACATCATGCATTTTTTGGGGCGAAAAAATTTTCGGAGAGCTACGGCGTCGGGGCTGGTGCTAGTTAGTCAATTTTTCGAGACGAATTCGAATCCGTTGTCAAAATTGAGCTAGAGTCATTTTTTGACCCAAATTGATCAATTTTTCCAACTTTTTCGAGGGTATCTCGGGAACGGAGGGTCGCCGCCAAATTCCAAAAGCGAATTCGAACTCAGCGTGAAAAATTGAGTAAGAAACACTCATGAAATCGAAATTTTTGATTTTCTCAAATTTTGAAAATTTCTCCATACTATACATCATGCATTTTTTGGGGCGAAAAAATTTTCGGAGAGCTACGGCGTCGGGGCTGGTGCTAGTTAGTCAATTTTTCGAGACGAATTCGAATCCGTTGTCAAAATTGAGCTAGAGTCATTTTTTGACCCAAATTGATCAATTTTTCCAACTTTTTCGAGGGTATCTCGGGAACGGAGGGTCGCCGCCAAATTCCAAAAGCGAATTCGAACTCAGCGTGAAAAATTGAGTAAGAAACACTCATGAAATCGAAATTTTTGATTTTCTCAAATTTTGAAAATTTCTCCATACTATACATCATGCATTTTTTGGGGCGAAAAAATTTTCGGAGAGCTACGGCGTCGGGGCTGGTGCTAGTTAGTCAATTTTTCGAGACGAATTCGAATCCGTTGTCAAAATTGAGCTAGAGTCATTTTTTGACCCAAATTGATCAATTTTTCCAACTTTTTCGAGGGTATCTCGGGAACGGAGGGTCGCCGCCAAATTCCAAAAGCGAATTCGAACTCAGCGTGAAAAATTGAGTAAGAAACACTCATGAAATCGAAATTTTTGATTTTCTCAAATTTTGAAAATTTCTCCATACTATACATCATGCATTTTTTGGGGCGAAAAAATTTTCGGAGAGCTACGGCGTCGGGGCTGGTGCTAGTTAGTCAATTTTTCGAGACGAATTCGAATCCGTTGTCAAAATTGAGCTAGAGTCATTTTTTGACCCAAATTGATCAATTTTTCCAACTTTTTCGAGGGTATCTCGGGAACGGAGGGTCGCCGCCAAATTCCAAAAGCGAATTCGAACTCAGCGTGAAAAATTGAGTAAGAAACACTCATGAAATCGAAATTTTTGATTTTCTCAAATTTTGAAAATTTCTCCATACTATACATCATGCATTTTTTGGGGCGAAAAAATTTTCGGAGAGCTACGGCGTCGGGGCTGGTGCTAGTTAGTCAATTTTTCGAGACGAATTCGAATCCGTTGTCAAAATTGAGCTAGAGTCATTTTTTGACCCAAATTGATCAATTTTTCCAACTTTTTCGAGGGTATCTCGGGAACGGAGGGTCGCCGCCAAATTCCAAAAGCGAATTCGAACTCAGCGTGAAAAATTGAGTAAGAAACACTCATGAAATCGAAATTTTTGATTTTCTCAAATTTTGAAAATTTCTCCATACTATACATCATGCATTTTTTGGGGCGAAAAAATTTTCGGAGAGCTACGGCGTCGGGGCTGGTGCTAGTTAGTCAATTTTTCGAGACGAATTCGAATCCGTTGTCAAAATTGAGCTAGAGTCATTTTTTGACCCAAATTGATCAATTTTTCCAACTTTTTCGAGGGTATCTCGGGAACGGAGGGTCGCCGCCAAATTCCAAAAGCGAATTCGAACTCAGCGTGAAAAATTGAGTAAGAAACACTCATGAAATCGAAATTTTTGATTTTCTCAAATTTTGAAAATTTCTCCATACTATACATCATGCATTTTTTGGGGCGAAAAAATTTTCGGAGAGCTACGGCGTCGGGGCTGGTGCTAGTTAGTCAATTTTTCGAGACGAATTCGAATCCGTTGTCAAAATTGAGCTAGAGTCATTTTTTGACCCAAATTGATCAATTTTTCCAACTTTTTCGAGGGTATCTCGGGAACGGAGGGTCGCCGCCAAATTCCAAAAGCGAATTCGAACTCAGCGTGAAAAATTGAGTAAGAAACACTCATGAAATCGAAATTTTTGATTTTCTCAAATTTTGAAAATTTCTCCATACTATACATCATGCATTTTTTGGGGCGAAAAAATTTTCGGAGAGCTACGGCGTCGGGGCTGGTGCTAGTTAGTCAATTTTTCGAGACGAATTCGAATCCGTTGTCAAAATTGAGCTAGAGTCATTTTTTGACCCAAATTGATCAATTTTTCCAACTTTTTCGAGGGTATCTCGGGAACGGAGGGTCGCCGCCAAATTCCAAAAGCGAATTCGAACTCAGCGTGAAAAATTGAGTAAGAAACACTCATGAAATCGAAATTTTTGATTTTCTCAAATTTTGAAAATTTCTCCATACTATACATCATGCATTTTTTGGGGCGAAAAAATTTTCGGAGAGCTACGGCGTCGGGGCTGGTGCTAGTTAGTCAATTTTTCGAGACGAATTCGAATCCGTTGTCAAAATTGAGCTAGAGTCATTTTTTGACCCAAATTGATCAATTTTTCCAACTTTTTCGAGGGTATCTCGGGAACGGAGGGTCGCCGCCAAATTCCAAAAGCGAATTCGAACTCAGCGTGAAAAATTGAGTAAGAAACACTCATGAAATCGAAATTTTTGATTTTCTCAAATTTTGAAAATTTCTCCATACTATACATCATGCATTTTTTGGGGCGAAAAAATTTTCGGAGAGCTACGGCGTCGGGGCTGGTGCTAGTTAGTCAATTTTTCGAGACGAATTCGAATCCGTTGTCAAAATTGAGCTAGAGTCATTTTTTGACCCAAATTGATCAATTTTTCCAACTTTTTCGAGGGTATCTCGGGAACGGAGGGTCGCCGCCAAATTCCAAAAGCGAATTCGAACTCAGCGTGAAAAATTGAGTAAGAAACACTCATGAAATCGAAATTTTTGATTTTCTCAAATTTTGAAAATTTCTCCATACTATACATCATGCATTTTTTGGGGCGAAAAAATTTTCGGAGAGCTACGGCGTCGGGGCTGGTGCTAGTTAGTCAATTTTTCGAGACGAATTCGAATCCGTTGTCAAAATTGAGCTAGAGTCATTTTTTGACCCAAATTGATCAATTTTTCCAACTTTTTCGAGGGTATCTCGGGAACGGAGGGTCGCCGCCAAATTCCAAAAGCGAATTCGAACTCAGCGTGAAAAATTGAGTAAGAAACACTCATGAAATCGAAATTTTTGATTTTCTCAAATTTTGAAAATTTCTCCATACTATACATCATGCATTTTTTGGGGCGAAAAAATTTTCGGAGAGCTACGGCGTCGGGGCTGGTGCTAGTTAGTCAATTTTTCGAGACGAATTCGAATCCGTTGTCAAAATTGAGCTAGAGTCATTTTTTGACCCAAATTGATCAATTTTTCCAACTTTTTCGAGGGTATCTCGGGAACGGAGGGTCGCCGCCAAATTCCAAAAGCGAATTCGAACTCAGCGTGAAAAATTGAGTAAGAAACACTCATGAAATCGAAATTTTTGATTTTCTCAAATTTTGAAAATTTCTCCATACTATACATCATGCATTTTTTGGGGCGAAAAAATTTTCGGAGAGCTACGGCGTCGGGGCTGGTGCTAGTTAGTCAATTTTTCGAGACGAATTCGAATCCGTTGTCAAAATTGAGCTAGAGTCATTTTTTGACCCAAATTGATCAATTTTTCCAACTTTTTCGAGGGTATCTCGGGAACGGAGGGTCGCCGCCAAATTCCAAAAGCGAATTCGAACTCAGCGTGAAAAATTGAGTAAGAAACACTCATGAAATCGAAATTTTTGATTTTCTCAAATTTTGAAAATTTCTCCATACTATACATCATGCATTTTTTGGGGCGAAAAAATTTTCGGAGAGCTACGGCGTCGGGGCTGGTGCTAGTTAGTCAATTTTTCGAGACGAATTCGAATCCGTTGTCAAAATTGAGCTAGAGTCATTTTTTGACCCAAATTGATCAATTTTTCCAACTTTTTCGAGGGTATCTCGGGAACGGAGGGTCGCCGCCAAATTCCAAAAGCGAATTCGAACTCAGCGTGAAAAATTGAGTAAGAAACACTCATGAAATCGAAATTTTTGATTTTCTCAAATTTTGAAAATTTCTCCATACTATACATCATGCATTTTTTGGGGCGAAAAAATTTTCGGAGAGCTACGGCGTCGGGGCTGGTGCTAGTTAGTCAATTTTTCGAGACGAATTCGAATCCGTTGTCAAAATTGAGCTAGAGTCATTTTTTGACCCAAATTGATCAATTTTTCCAACTTTTTCGAGGGTATCTCGGGAACGGAGGGTCGCCGCCAAATTCCAAAAGCGAATTCGAACTCAGCGTGAAAAATTGAGTAAGAAACACTCATGAAATCGAAATTTTTGATTTTCTCAAATTTTGAAAATTTCTCCATACTATACATCATGCATTTTTTGGGGCGAAAAAATTTTCGGAGAGCTACGGCGTCGGGGCTGGTGCTAGTTAGTCAATTTTTCGAGACGAATTCGAATCCGTTGTCAAAATTGAGCTAGAGTCATTTTTTGACCCAAATTGATCAATTTTTCCAACTTTTTCGAGGGTATCTCGGGAACGGAGGGTCGCCGCCAAATTCCAAAAGCGAATTCGAACTCAGCGTGAAAAATTGAGTAAGAAACACTCATGAAATCGAAATTTTTGATTTTCTCAAATTTTGAAAATTTCTCCATACTATACATCATGCATTTTTTGGGGCGAAAAAATTTTCGGAGAGCTACGGCGTCGGGGCTGGTGCTAGTTAGTCAATTTTTCGAGACGAATTCGAATCCGTTGTCAAAATTGAGCTAGAGTCATTTTTTGACCCAAATTGATCAATTTTTCCAACTTTTTCGAGGGTATCTCGGGAACGGAGGGTCGCCGCCAAATTCCAAAAGCGAATTCGAACTCAGCGTGAAAAATTGAGTAAGAAACACTCATGAAATCGAAATTTTTGATTTTCTCAAATTTTGAAAATTTCTCCATACTATACATCATGCATTTTTTGGGGCGAAAAAATTTTCGGAGAGCTACGGCGTCGGGGCTGGTGCTAGTTAGTCAATTTTTCGAGACGAATTCGAATCCGTTGTCAAAATTGAGCTAGAGTCATTTTTTGACCCAAATTGATCAATTTTTCCAACTTTTTCGAGGGTATCTCGGGAACGGAGGGTCGCCGCCAAATTCCAAAAGCGAATTCGAACTCAGCGTGAAAAATTGAGTAAGAAACACTCATGAAATCGAAATTTTTGATTTTCTCAAATTTTGAAAATTTCTCCATACTATACATCATGCATTTTTTGGGGCGAAAAAATTTTCGGAGAGCTACGGCGTCGGGGCTGGTGCTAGTTAGTCAATTTTTCGAGACGAATTCGAATCCGTTGTCAAAATTGAGCTAGAGTCATTTTTTGACCCAAATTGATCAATTTTTCCAACTTTTTCGAGGGTATCTCGGGAACGGAGGGTCGCCGCCAAATTCCAAAAGCGAATTCGAACTCAGCGTGAAAAATTGAGTAAGAAACACTCATGAAATCGAAATTTTTGATTTTCTCAAATTTTGAAAATTTCTCCATACTATACATCATGCATTTTTTGGGGCGAAAAAATTTTCGGAGAGCTACGGCGTCGGGGCTGGTGCTAGTTAGTCAATTTTTCGAGACGAATTCGAATCCGTTGTCAAAATTGAGCTAGAGTCATTTTTTGACCCAAATTGATCAATTTTTCCAACTTTTTCGAGGGTATCTCGGGAACGGAGGGTCGCCGCCAAATTCCAAAAGCGAATTCGAACTCAGCGTGAAAAATTGAGTAAGAAACACTCATGAAATCGAAATTTTTGATTTTCTCAAATTTTGAAAATTTCTCCATACTATACATCATGCATTTTTTGGGGCGAAAAAATTTTCGGAGAGCTACGGCGTCGGGGCTGGTGCTAGTTAGTCAATTTTTCGAGACGAATTCGAATCCGTTGTCAAAATTGAGCTAGAGTCATTTTTTGACCCAAATTGATCAATTTTTCCAACTTTTTCGAGGGTATCTCGGGAACGGAGGGTCGCCGCCAAATTCCAAAAGCGAATTCGAACTCAGCGTGAAAAATTGAGTAAGAAACACTCATGAAATCGAAATTTTTGATTTTCTCAAATTTTGAAAATTTCTCCATACTATACATCATGCATTTTTTGGGGCGAAAAAATTTTCGGAGAGCTACGGCGTCGGGGCTGGTGCTAGTTAGTCAATTTTTCGAGACGAATTCGAATCCGTTGTCAAAATTGAGCTAGAGTCATTTTTTGACCCAAATTGATCAATTTTTCCAACTTTTTCGAGGGTATCTCGGGAACGGAGGGTCGCCGCCAAATTCCAAAAGCGAATTCGAACTCAGCGTGAAAAATTGAGTAAGAAACACTCATGAAATCGAAATTTTTGATTTTCTCAAATTTTGAAAATTTCTCCATACTATACATCATGCATTTTTTGGGGCGAAAAAATTTTCGGAGAGCTACGGCGTCGGGGCTGGTGCTAGTTAGTCAATTTTTCGAGACGAATTCGAATCCGTTGTCAAAATTGAGCTAGAGTCATTTTTTGACCCAAATTGATCAATTTTTCCAACTTTTTCGAGGGTATCTCGGGAACGGAGGGTCGCCGCCAAATTCCAAAAGCGAATTCGAACTCAGCGTGAAAAATTGAGTAAGAAACACTCATGAAATCGAAATTTTTGATTTTCTCAAATTTTGAAAATTTCTCCATACTATACATCATGCATTTTTTGGGGCGAAAAAATTTTCGGAGAGCTACGGCGTCGGGGCTGGTGCTAGTTAGTCAATTTTTCGAGACGAATTCGAATCCGTTGTCAAAATTGAGCTAGAGTCATTTTTTGACCCAAATTGATCAATTTTTCCAACTTTTTCGAGGGTATCTCGGGAACGGAGGGTCGCCGCCAAATTCCAAAAGCGAATTCGAACTCAGCGTGAAAAATTGAGTAAGAAACACTCATGAAATCGAAATTTTTGATTTTCTCAAATTTTGAAAATTTCTCCATACTATACATCATGCATTTTTTGGGGCGAAAAAATTTTCGGAGAGCTACGGCGTCGGGGCTGGTGCTAGTTAGTCAATTTTTCGAGACGAATTCGAATCCGTTGTCAAAATTGAGCTAGAGTCATTTTTTGACCCAAATTGATCAATTTTTCCAACTTTTTCGAGGGTATCTCGGGAACGGAGGGTCGCCGCCAAATTCCAAAAGCGAATTCGAACTCAGCGTGAAAAATTGAGTAAGAAACACTCATGAAATCGAAATTTTTGATTTTCTCAAATTTTGAAAATTTCTCCATACTATACATCATGCATTTTTTGGGGCGAAAAAATTTTCGGAGAGCTACGGCGTCGGGGCTGGTGCTAGTTAGTCAATTTTTCGAGACGAATTCGAATCCGTTGTCAAAATTGAGCTAGAGTCATTTTTTGACCCAAATTGATCAATTTTTCCAACTTTTTCGAGGGTATCTCGGGAACGGAGGGTCGCCGCCAAATTCCAAAAGCGAATTCGAACTCAGCGTGAAAAATTGAGTAAGAAACACTCATGAAATCGAAATTTTTGATTTTCTCAAATTTTGAAAATTTCTCCATACTATACATCATGCATTTTTTGGGGCGAAAAAATTTTCGGAGAGCTACGGCGTCGGGGCTGGTGCTAGTTAGTCAATTTTTCGAGACGAATTCGAATCCGTTGTCAAAATTGAGCTAGAGTCATTTTTTGACCCAAATTGATCAATTTTTCCAACTTTTTCGAGGGTATCTCGGGAACGGAGGGTCGCCGCCAAATTCCAAAAGCGAATTCGAACTCAGCGTGAAAAATTGAGTAAGAAACACTCATGAAATCGAAATTTTTGATTTTCTCAAATTTTGAAAATTTCTCCATACTATACATCATGCATTTTTTGGGGCGAAAAAATTTTCGGAGAGCTACGGCGTCGGGGCTGGTGCTAGTTAGTCAATTTTTCGAGACGAATTCGAATCCGTTGTCAAAATTGAGCTAGAGTCATTTTTTGACCCAAATTGATCAATTTTTCCAACTTTTTCGAGGGTATCTCGGGAACGGAGGGTCGCCGCCAAATTCCAAAAGCGAATTCGAACTCAGCGTGAAAAATTGAGTAAGAAACACTCATGAAATCGAAATTTTTGATTTTCTCAAATTTTGAAAATTTCTCCATACTATACATCATGCATTTTTTGGGGCGAAAAAATTTTCGGAGAGCTACGGCGTCGGGGCTGGTGCTAGTTAGTCAATTTTTCGAGACGAATTCGAATCCGTTGTCAAAATTGAGCTAGAGTCATTTTTTGACCCAAATTGATCAATTTTTCCAACTTTTTCGAGGGTATCTCGGGAACGGAGGGTCGCCGCCAAATTCCAAAAGCGAATTCGAACTCAGCGTGAAAAATTGAGTAAGAAACACTCATGAAATCGAAATTTTTGATTTTCTCAAATTTTGAAAATTTCTCCATACTATACATCATGCATTTTTTGGGGCGAAAAAATTTTCGGAGAGCTACGGCGTCGGGGCTGGTGCTAGTTAGTCAATTTTTCGAGACGAATTCGAATCCGTTGTCAAAATTGAGCTAGAGTCATTTTTTGACCCAAATTGATCAATTTTTCCAACTTTTTCGAGGGTATCTCGGGAACGGAGGGTCGCCGCCAAATTCCAAAAGCGAATTCGAACTCAGCGTGAAAAATTGAGTAAGAAACACTCATGAAATCGAAATTTTTGATTTTCTCAAATTTTGAAAATTTCTCCATACTATACATCATGCATTTTTTGGGGCGAAAAAATTTTCGGAGAGCTACGGCGTCGGGGCTGGTGCTAGTTAGTCAATTTTTCGAGACGAATTCGAATCCGTTGTCAAAATTGAGCTAGAGTCATTTTTTGACCCAAATTGATCAATTTTTCCAACTTTTTCGAGGGTATCTCGGGAACGGAGGGTCGCCGCCAAATTCCAAAAGCGAATTCGAACTCAGCGTGAAAAATTGAGTAAGAAACACTCATGAAATCGAAATTTTTGATTTTCTCAAATTTTGAAAATTTCTCCATACTATACATCATGCATTTTTTGGGGCGAAAAAATTTTCGGAGAGCTACGGCGTCGGGGCTGGTGCTAGTTAGTCAATTTTTCGAGACGAATTCGAATCCGTTGTCAAAATTGAGCTAGAGTCATTTTTTGACCCAAATTGATCAATTTTTCCAACTTTTTCGAGGGTATCTCGGGAACGGAGGGTCGCCGCCAAATTCCAAAAGCGAATTCGAACTCAGCGTGAAAAATTGAGTAAGAAACACTCATGAAATCGAAATTTTTGATTTTCTCAAATTTTGAAAATTTCTCCATACTATACATCATGCATTTTTTGGGGCGAAAAAATTTTCGGAGAGCTACGGCGTCGGGGCTGGTGCTAGTTAGTCAATTTTTCGAGACGAATTCGAATCCGTTGTCAAAATTGAGCTAGAGTCATTTTTTGACCCAAATTGATCAATTTTTCCAACTTTTTCGAGGGTATCTCGGGAACGGAGGGTCGCCGCCAAATTCCAAAAGCGAATTCGAACTCAGCGTGAAAAATTGAGTAAGAAACACTCATGAAATCGAAATTTTTGATTTTCTCAAATTTTGAAAATTTCTCCATACTATACATCATGCATTTTTTGGGGCGAAAAAATTTTCGGAGAGCTACGGCGTCGGGGCTGGTGCTAGTTAGTCAATTTTTCGAGACGAATTCGAATCCGTTGTCAAAATTGAGCTAGAGTCATTTTTTGACCCAAATTGATCAATTTTTCCAACTTTTTCGAGGGTATCTCGGGAACGGAGGGTCGCCGCCAAATTCCAAAAGCGAATTCGAACTCAGCGTGAAAAATTGAGTAAGAAACACTCATGAAATCGAAATTTTTGATTTTCTCAAATTTTGAAAATTTCTCCATACTATACATCATGCATTTTTTGGGGCGAAAAAATTTTCGGAGAGCTACGGCGTCGGGGCTGGTGCTAGTTAGTCAATTTTTCGAGACGAATTCGAATCCGTTGTCAAAATTGAGCTAGAGTCATTTTTTGACCCAAATTGATCAATTTTTCCAACTTTTTCGAGGGTATCTCGGGAACGGAGGGTCGCCGCCAAATTCCAAAAGCGAATTCGAACTCAGCGTGAAAAATTGAGTAAGAAACACTCATGAAATCGAAATTTTTGATTTTCTCAAATTTTGAAAATTTCTCCATACTATACATCATGCATTTTTTGGGGCGAAAAAATTTTCGGAGAGCTACGGCGTCGGGGCTGGTGCTAGTTAGTCAATTTTTCGAGACGAATTCGAATCCGTTGTCAAAATTGAGCTAGAGTCATTTTTTGACCCAAATTGATCAATTTTTCCAACTTTTTCGAGGGTATCTCGGGAACGGAGGGTCGCCGCCAAATTCCAAAAGCGAATTCGAACTCAGCGTGAAAAATTGAGTAAGAAACACTCATGAAATCGAAATTTTTGATTTTCTCAAATTTTGAAAATTTCTCCATACTATACATCATGCATTTTTTGGGGCGAAAAAATTTTCGGAGAGCTACGGCGTCGGGGCTGGTGCTAGTTAGTCAATTTTTCGAGACGAATTCGAATCCGTTGTCAAAATTGAGCTAGAGTCATTTTTTGACCCAAATTGATCAATTTTTCCAACTTTTTCGAGGGTATCTCGGGAACGGAGGGTCGCCGCCAAATTCCAAAAGCGAATTCGAACTCAGCGTGAAAAATTGAGTAAGAAACACTCATGAAATCGAAATTTTTGATTTTCTCAAATTTTGAAAATTTCTCCATACTATACATCATGCATTTTTTGGGGCGAAAAAATTTTCGGAGAGCTACGGCGTCGGGGCTGGTGCTAGTTAGTCAATTTTTCGAGACGAATTCGAATCCGTTGTCAAAATTGAGCTAGAGTCATTTTTTGACCCAAATTGATCAATTTTTCCAACTTTTTCGAGGGTATCTCGGGAACGGAGGGTCGCCGCCAAATTCCAAAAGCGAATTCGAACTCAGCGTGAAAAATTGAGTAAGAAACACTCATGAAATCGAAATTTTTGATTTTCTCAAATTTTGAAAATTTCTCCATACTATACATCATGCATTTTTTGGGGCGAAAAAATTTTCGGAGAGCTACGGCGTCGGGGCTGGTGCTAGTTAGTCAATTTTTCGAGACGAATTCGAATCCGTTGTCAAAATTGAGCTAGAGTCATTTTTTGACCCAAATTGATCAATTTTTCCAACTTTTTCGAGGGTATCTCGGGAACGGAGGGTCGCCGCCAAATTCCAAAAGCGAATTCGAACTCAGCGTGAAAAATTGAGTAAGAAACACTCATGAAATCGAAATTTTTGATTTTCTCAAATTTTGAAAATTTCTCCATACTATACATCATGCATTTTTTGGGGCGAAAAAATTTTCGGAGAGCTACGGCGTCGGGGCTGGTGCTAGTTAGTCAATTTTTCGAGACGAATTCGAATCCGTTGTCAAAATTGAGCTAGAGTCATTTTTTGACCCAAATTGATCAATTTTTCCAACTTTTTCGAGGGTATCTCGGGAACGGAGGGTCGCCGCCAAATTCCAAAAGCGAATTCGAACTCAGCGTGAAAAATTGAGTAAGAAACACTCATGAAATCGAAATTTTTGATTTTCTCAAATTTTGAAAATTTCTCCATACTATACATCATGCATTTTTTGGGGCGAAAAAATTTTCGGAGAGCTACGGCGTCGGGGCTGGTGCTAGTTAGTCAATTTTTCGAGACGAATTCGAATCCGTTGTCAAAATTGAGCTAGAGTCATTTTTTGACCCAAATTGATCAATTTTTCCAACTTTTTCGAGGGTATCTCGGGAACGGAGGGTCGCCGCCAAATTCCAAAAGCGAATTCGAACTCAGCGTGAAAAATTGAGTAAGAAACACTCATGAAATCGAAATTTTTGATTTTCTCAAATTTTGAAAATTTCTCCATACTATACATCATGCATTTTTTGGGGCGAAAAAATTTTCGGAGAGCTACGGCGTCGGGGCTGGTGCTAGTTAGTCAATTTTTCGAGACGAATTCGAATCCGTTGTCAAAATTGAGCTAGAGTCATTTTTTGACCCAAATTGATCAATTTTTCCAACTTTTTCGAGGGTATCTCGGGAACGGAGGGTCGCCGCCAAATTCCAAAAGCGAATTCGAACTCAGCGTGAAAAATTGAGTAAGAAACACTCATGAAATCGAAATTTTTGATTTTCTCAAATTTTGAAAATTTCTCCATACTATACATCATGCATTTTTTGGGGCGAAAAAATTTTCGGAGAGCTACGGCGTCGGGGCTGGTGCTAGTTAGTCAATTTTTCGAGACGAATTCGAATCCGTTGTCAAAATTGAGCTAGAGTCATTTTTTGACCCAAATTGATCAATTTTTCCAACTTTTTCGAGGGTATCTCGGGAACGGAGGGTCGCCGCCAAATTCCAAAAGCGAATTCGAACTCAGCGTGAAAAATTGAGTAAGAAACACTCATGAAATCGAAATTTTTGATTTTCTCAAATTTTGAAAATTTCTCCATACTATACATCATGCATTTTTTGGGGCGAAAAAATTTTCGGAGAGCTACGGCGTCGGGGCTGGTGCTAGTTAGTCAATTTTTCGAGACGAATTCGAATCCGTTGTCAAAATTGAGCTAGAGTCATTTTTTGACCCAAATTGATCAATTTTTCCAACTTTTTCGAGGGTATCTCGGGAACGGAGGGTCGCCGCCAAATTCCAAAAGCGAATTCGAACTCAGCGTGAAAAATTGAGTAAGAAACACTCATGAAATCGAAATTTTTGATTTTCTCAAATTTTGAAAATTTCTCCATACTATACATCATGCATTTTTTGGGGCGAAAAAATTTTCGGAGAGCTACGGCGTCGGGGCTGGTGCTAGTTAGTCAATTTTTCGAGACGAATTCGAATCCGTTGTCAAAATTGAGCTAGAGTCATTTTTTGACCCAAATTGATCAATTTTTCCAACTTTTTCGAGGGTATCTCGGGAACGGAGGGTCGCCGCCAAATTCCAAAAGCGAATTCGAACTCAGCGTGAAAAATTGAGTAAGAAACACTCATGAAATCGAAATTTTTGATTTTCTCAAATTTTGAAAATTTCTCCATACTATACATCATGCATTTTTTGGGGCGAAAAAATTTTCGGAGAGCTACGGCGTCGGGGCTGGTGCTAGTTAGTCAATTTTTCGAGACGAATTCGAATCCGTTGTCAAAATTGAGCTAGAGTCATTTTTTGACCCAAATTGATCAATTTTTCCAACTTTTTCGAGGGTATCTCGGGAACGGAGGGTCGCCGCCAAATTCCAAAAGCGAATTCGAACTCAGCGTGAAAAATTGAGTAAGAAACACTCATGAAATCGAAATTTTTGATTTTCTCAAATTTTGAAAATTTCTCCATACTATACATCATGCATTTTTTGGGGCGAAAAAATTTTCGGAGAGCTACGGCGTCGGGGCTGGTGCTAGTTAGTCAATTTTTCGAGACGAATTCGAATCCGTTGTCAAAATTGAGCTAGAGTCATTTTTTGACCCAAATTGATCAATTTTTCCAACTTTTTCGAGGGTATCTCGGGAACGGAGGGTCGCCGCCAAATTCCAAAAGCGAATTCGAACTCAGCGTGAAAAATTGAGTAAGAAACACTCATGAAATCGAAATTTTTGATTTTCTCAAATTTTGAAAATTTCTCCATACTATACATCATGCATTTTTTGGGGCGAAAAAATTTTCGGAGAGCTACGGCGTCGGGGCTGGTGCTAGTTAGTCAATTTTTCGAGACGAATTCGAATCCGTTGTCAAAATTGAGCTAGAGTCATTTTTTGACCCAAATTGATCAATTTTTCCAACTTTTTCGAGGGTATCTCGGGAACGGAGGGTCGCCGCCAAATTCCAAAAGCGAATTCGAACTCAGCGTGAAAAATTGAGTAAGAAACACTCATGAAATCGAAATTTTTGATTTTCTCAAATTTTGAAAATTTCTCCATACTATACATCATGCATTTTTTGGGGCGAAAAAATTTTCGGAGAGCTACGGCGTCGGGGCTGGTGCTAGTTAGTCAATTTTTCGAGACGAATTCGAATCCGTTGTCAAAATTGAGCTAGAGTCATTTTTTGACCCAAATTGATCAATTTTTCCAACTTTTTCGAGGGTATCTCGGGAACGGAGGGTCGCCGCCAAATTCCAAAAGCGAATTCGAACTCAGCGTGAAAAATTGAGTAAGAAACACTCATGAAATCGAAATTTTTGATTTTCTCAAATTTTGAAAATTTCTCCATACTATACATCATGCATTTTTTGGGGCGAAAAAATTTTCGGAGAGCTACGGCGTCGGGGCTGGTGCTAGTTAGTCAATTTTTCGAGACGAATTCGAATCCGTTGTCAAAATTGAGCTAGAGTCATTTTTTGACCCAAATTGATCAATTTTTCCAACTTTTTCGAGGGTATCTCGGGAACGGAGGGTCGCCGCCAAATTCCAAAAGCGAATTCGAACTCAGCGTGAAAAATTGAGTAAGAAACACTCATGAAATCGAAATTTTTGATTTTCTCAAATTTTGAAAATTTCTCCATGCATTTTTTGGGGCGAAAAAATTTTCGGAGAGCTACGGCGTCGGGGCTGGTGCTAGTTAGTCAATTTTTCGAGACGAATTCGAATCCGTTGTCAAAATTGAGCTAGAGTCATTTTTTGACCCAAATTGATCAATTTTTCCAACTTTTTCGAGGGTATCTCGGGAACGGAGGGTCGCCGCCAAATTCCAAAAGCGAATTCGAACTCAGCGTGAAAAATTGAGTAAGAAACACTCATGAAATCGAAATTTTTGATTTTCTCAAATTTTGAAAATTTCTCCATACTATACATCATGCATTTTTTGGGGCGAAAAAATTTTCGGAGAGCTACGGCGTCGGGGCTGGTGCTAGTTAGTCAATTTTTCGAGACGAATTCGAATCCGTTGTCAAAATTGAGCTAGAGTCATTTTTTGACCCAAATTGATCAATTTTTCCAACTTTTTCGAGGGTATCTCGGGAACGGAGGGTCGCCGCCAAATTCCAAAAGCGAATTCGAACTCAGCGTGAAAAATTGAGTAAGAAACACTCATGAAATCGAAATTTTTGATTTTCTCAAATTTTGAAAATTTCTCCATACTATACATCATGCATTTTTTGGGGCGAAAAAATTTTCGGAGAGCTACGGCGTCGGGGCTGGTGCTAGTTAGTCAATTTTTCGAGACGAATTCGAATCCGTTGTCAAAATTGAGCTAGAGTCATTTTTTGACCCAAATTGATCAATTTTTCCAACTTTTTCGAGGGTATCTCGGGAACGGAGGGTCGCCGCCAAATTCCAAAAGCGAATTCGAACTCAGCGTGAAAAATTGAGTAAGAAACACTCATGAAATCGAAATTTTTGATTTTCTCAAATTTTGAAAATTTCTCCATACTATACATCATGCATTTTTTGGGGCGAAAAAATTTTCGGAGAGCTACGGCGTCGGGGCTGGTGCTAGTTAGTCAATTTTTCGAGACGAATTCGAATCCGTTGTCAAAATTGAGCTAGAGTCATTTTTTGACCCAAATTGATCAATTTTTCCAACTTTTTCGAGGGTATCTCGGGAACGGAGGGTCGCCGCCAAATTCCAAAAGCGAATTCGAACTCAGCGTGAAAAATTGAGTAAGAAACACTCATGAAATCGAAATTTTTGATTTTCTCAAATTTTGAAAATTTCTCCATACTATACATCATGCATTTTTTGGGGCGAAAAAATTTTCGGAGAGCTACGGCGTCGGGGCTGGTGCTAGTTAGTCAATTTTTCGAGACGAATTCGAATCCGTTGTCAAAATTGAGCTAGAGTCATTTTTTGACCCAAATTGATCAATTTTTCCAACTTTTTCGAGGGTATCTCGGGAACGGAGGGTCGCCGCCAAATTCCAAAAGCGAATTCGAACTCAGCGTGAAAAATTGAGTAAGAAACACTCATGAAATCGAAATTTTTGATTTTCTCAAATTTTGAAAATTTCTCCATACTATACATCATGCATTTTTTGGGGCGAAAAAATTTTCGGAGAGCTACGGCGTCGGGGCTGGTGCTAGTTAGTCAATTTTTCGAGACGAATTCGAATCCGTTGTCAAAATTGAGCTAGAGTCATTTTTTGACCCAAATTGATCAATTTTTCCAACTTTTTCGAGGGTATCTCGGGAACGGAGGGTCGCCGCCAAATTCCAAAAGCGAATTCGAACTCAGCGTGAAAAATTGAGTAAGAAACACTCATGAAATCGAAATTTTTGATTTTCTCAAATTTTGAAAATTTCTCCATACTATACATCATGCATTTTTTGGGGCGAAAAAATTTTCGGAGAGCTACGGCGTCGGGGCTGGTGCTAGTTAGTCAATTTTTCGAGACGAATTCGAATCCGTTGTCAAAATTGAGCTAGAGTCATTTTTTGACCCAAATTG
Source organism: Acanthococcus lagerstroemiae (assembly GCA_031841125.1). Classification (NCBI taxonomy): domain Eukaryota; kingdom Metazoa; phylum Arthropoda; class Insecta; order Hemiptera; family Eriococcidae; genus Acanthococcus; species Acanthococcus lagerstroemiae. The sequence continues at coordinate 35,105 of JAJSSI010000033.1, read as the reverse complement.
ATCAATTTTTCCAACTTTTTCGAGGGTATCTCGGGAACGGAGGGTCGCCGCCAAATTCCAAAAGCGAATTCGAACTCAGCGTGAAAAATTGAGTAAGAAACACTCATGAAATCGAAATTTTTGATTTTCTCAAATTTTGAAAATTTCTCCATACTATACATCATGCATTTTTTGGGGCGAAAAAATTTTCGGAGAGCTACGGCGTCGGGGCTGGTGCTAGTTAGTCAATTTTTCGAGACGAATTCGAATCCGTTGTCAAAATTGAGCTAGAGTCATTTTTTGACCCAAATTGATCAATTTTTCCAACTTTTTCGAGGGTATCTCGGGAACGGAGGGTCGCCGCCAAATTCCAAAAGCGAATTCGAACTCAGCGTGAAAAATTGAGTAAGAAACACTCATGAAATCGAAATTTTTGATTTTCTCAAATTTTGAAAATTTCTCCATACTATACATCATGCATTTTTTGGGGCGAAAAAATTTTCGGAGAGCTACGGCGTCGGGGCTGGTGCTAGTTAGTCAATTTTTCGAGACGAATTCGAATCCGTTGTCAAAATTGAGCTAGAGTCATTTTTTGACCCAAATTGATCAATTTTTCCAACTTTTTCGAGGGTATCTCGGGAACGGAGGGTCGCCGCCAAATTCCAAAAGCGAATTCGAACTCAGCGTGAAAAATTGAGTAAGAAACACTCATGAAATCGAAATTTTTGATTTTCTCAAATTTTGAAAATTTCTCCATACTATACATCATGCATTTTTTGGGGCGAAAAAATTTTCGGAGAGCTACGGCGTCGGGGCTGGTGCTAGTTAGTCAATTTTTCGAGACGAATTCGAATCCGTTGTCAAAATTGAGCTAGAGTCATTTTTTGACCCAAATTGATCAATTTTTCCAACTTTTTCGAGGGTATCTCGGGAACGGAGGGTCGCCGCCAAATTCCAAAAGCGAATTCGAACTCAGCGTGAAAAATTGAGTAAGAAACACTCATGAAATCGAAATTTTTGATTTTCTCAAATTTTGAAAATTTCTCCATACTATACATCATGCATTTTTTGGGGCGAAAAAATTTTCGGAGAGCTACGGCGTCGGGGCTGGTGCTAGTTAGTCAATTTTTCGAGACGAATTCGAATCCGTTGTCAAAATTGAGCTAGAGTCATTTTTTGACCCAAATTGATCAATTTTTCCAACTTTTTCGAGGGTATCTCGGGAACGGAGGGTCGCCGCCAAATTCCAAAAGCGAATTCGAACTCAGCGTGAAAAATTGAGTAAGAAACACTCATGAAATCGAAATTTTTGATTTTCTCAAATTTTGAAAATTTCTCCATACTATACATCATGCATTTTTTGGGGCGAAAAAATTTTCGGAGAGCTACGGCGTCGGGGCTGGTGCTAGTTAGTCAATTTTTCGAGACGAATTCGAATCCGTTGTCAAAATTGAGCTAGAGTCATTTTTTGACCCAAATTGATCAATTTTTCCAACTTTTTCGAGGGTATCTCGGGAACGGAGGGTCGCCGCCAAATTCCAAAAGCGAATTCGAACTCAGCGTGAAAAATTGAGTAAGAAACACTCATGAAATCGAAATTTTTGATTTTCTCAAATTTTGAAAATTTCTCCATACTATACATCATGCATTTTTTGGGGCGAAAAAATTTTCGGAGAGCTACGGCGTCGGGGCTGGTGCTAGTTAGTCAATTTTTCGAGACGAATTCGAATCCGTTGTCAAAATTGAGCTAGAGTCATTTTTTGACCCAAATTGATCAATTTTTCCAACTTTTTCGAGGGTATCTCGGGAACGGAGGGTCGCCGCCAAATTCCAAAAGCGAATTCGAACTCAGCGTGAAAAATTGAGTAAGAAACACTCATGAAATCGAAATTTTTGATTTTCTCAAATTTTGAAAATTTCTCCATACTATACATCATGCATTTTTTGGGGCGAAAAAATTTTCGGAGAGCTACGGCGTCGGGGCTGGTGCTAGTTAGTCAATTTTTCGAGACGAATTCGAATCCGTTGTCAAAATTGAGCTAGAGTCATTTTTTGACCCAAATTGATCAATTTTTCCAACTTTTTCGAGGGTATCTCGGGAACGGAGGGTCGCCGCCAAATTCCAAAAGCGAATTCGAACTCAGCGTGAAAAATTGAGTAAGAAACACTCATGAAATCGAAATTTTTGATTTTCTCAAATTTTGAAAATTTCTCCATACTATACATCATGCATTTTTTGGGGCGAAAAAATTTTCGGAGAGCTACGGCGTCGGGGCTGGTGCTAGTTAGTCAATTTTTCGAGACGAATTCGAATCCGTTGTCAAAATTGAGCTAGAGTCATTTTTTGACCCAAATTGATCAATTTTTCCAACTTTTTCGAGGGTATCTCGGGAACGGAGGGTCGCCGCCAAATTCCAAAAGCGAATTCGAACTCAGCGTGAAAAATTGAGTAAGAAACACTCATGAAATCGAAATTTTTGATTTTCTCAAATTTTGAAAATTTCTCCATACTATACATCATGCATTTTTTGGGGCGAAAAAATTTTCGGAGAGCTACGGCGTCGGGGCTGGTGCTAGTTAGTCAATTTTTCGAGACGAATTCGAATCCGTTGTCAAAATTGAGCTAGAGTCATTTTTTGACCCAAATTGATCAATTTTTCCAACTTTTTCGAGGGTATCTCGGGAACGGAGGGTCGCCGCCAAATTCCAAAAGCGAATTCGAACTCAGCGTGAAAAATTGAGTAAGAAACACTCATGAAATCGAAATTTTTGATTTTCTCAAATTTTGAAAATTTCTCCATACTATACATCATGCATTTTTTGGGGCGAAAAAATTTTCGGAGAGCTACGGCGTCGGGGCTGGTGCTAGTTAGTCAATTTTTCGAGACGAATTCGAATCCGTTGTCAAAATTGAGCTAGAGTCATTTTTTGACCCAAATTGATCAATTTTTCCAACTTTTTCGAGGGTATCTCGGGAACGGAGGGTCGCCGCCAAATTCCAAAAGCGAATTCGAACTCAGCGTGAAAAATTGAGTAAGAAACACTCATGAAATCGAAATTTTTGATTTTCTCAAATTTTGAAAATTTCTCCATACTATACATCATGCATTTTTTGGGGCGAAAAAATTTTCGGAGAGCTACGGCGTCGGGGCTGGTGCTAGTTAGTCAATTTTTCGAGACGAATTCGAATCCGTTGTCAAAATTGAGCTAGAGTCATTTTTTGACCCAAATTGATCAATTTTTCCAACTTTTTCGAGGGTATCTCGGGAACGGAGGGTCGCCGCCAAATTCCAAAAGCGAATTCGAACTCAGCGTGAAAAATTGAGTAAGAAACACTCATGAAATCGAAATTTTTGATTTTCTCAAATTTTGAAAATTTCTCCATACTATACATCATGCATTTTTTGGGGCGAAAAAATTTTCGGAGAGCTACGGCGTCGGGGCTGGTGCTAGTTAGTCAATTTTTCGAGACGAATTCGAATCCGTTGTCAAAATTGAGCTAGAGTCATTTTTTGACCCAAATTGATCAATTTTTCCAACTTTTTCGAGGGTATCTCGGGAACGGAGGGTCGCCGCCAAATTCCAAAAGCGAATTCGAACTCAGCGTGAAAAATTGAGTAAGAAACACTCATGAAATCGAAATTTTTGATTTTCTCAAATTTTGAAAATTTCTCCATACTATACATCATGCATTTTTTGGGGCGAAAAAATTTTCGGAGAGCTACGGCGTCGGGGCTGGTGCTAGTTAGTCAATTTTTCGAGACGAATTCGAATCCGTTGTCAAAATTGAGCTAGAGTCATTTTTTGACCCAAATTGATCAATTTTTCCAACTTTTTCGAGGGTATCTCGGGAACGGAGGGTCGCCGCCAAATTCCAAAAGCGAATTCGAACTCAGCGTGAAAAATTGAGTAAGAAACACTCATGAAATCGAAATTTTTGATTTTCTCAAATTTTGAAAATTTCTCCATACTATACATCATGCATTTTTTGGGGCGAAAAAATTTTCGGAGAGCTACGGCGTCGGGGCTGGTGCTAGTTAGTCAATTTTTCGAGACGAATTCGAATCCGTTGTCAAAATTGAGCTAGAGTCATTTTTTGACCCAAATTGATCAATTTTTCCAACTTTTTCGAGGGTATCTCGGGAACGGAGGGTCGCCGCCAAATTCCAAAAGCGAATTCGAACTCAGCGTGAAAAATTGAGTAAGAAACACTCATGAAATCGAAATTTTTGATTTTCTCAAATTTTGAAAATTTCTCCATACTATACATCATGCATTTTTTGGGGCGAAAAAATTTTCGGAGAGCTACGGCGTCGGGGCTGGTGCTAGTTAGTCAATTTTTCGAGACGAATTCGAATCCGTTGTCAAAATTGAGCTAGAGTCATTTTTTGACCCAAATTGATCAATTTTTCCAACTTTTTCGAGGGTATCTCGGGAACGGAGGGTCGCCGCCAAATTCCAAAAGCGAATTCGAACTCAGCGTGAAAAATTGAGTAAGAAACACTCATGAAATCGAAATTTTTGATTTTCTCAAATTTTGATACTATACATCATGCATTTTTTGGGGCGAAAAAATTTTCGGAGAGCTACGGCGTCGGGGCTGGTGCTAGTTAGTCAATTTTTCGAGACGAATTCGAATCCGTTGTCAAAATTGAGCTAGAGTCATTTTTTGACCCAAATTGATCAATTTTTCCAACTTTTTCGAGGGTATCTCGGGAACGGAGGGTCGCCGCCAAATTCCAAAAGCGAATTCGAACTCAGCGTGAAAAATTGAGTAAGAAACACTCATGAAATCGAAATTTTTGATTTTCTCAAATTTTGAAAATTTCTCCATACTATACATCATGCATTTTTTGGGGCGAAAAAATTTTCGGAGAGCTACGGCGTCGGGGCTGGTGCTAGTTAGTCAATTTTTCGAGACGAATTCGAATCCGTTGTCAAAATTGAGCTAGAGTCATTTTTTGACCCAAATTGATCAATTTTTCCAACTTTTTCGAGGGTATCTCGGGAACGGAGGGTCGCCGCCAAATTCCAAAAGCGAATTCGAACTCAGCGTGAAAAATTGAGTAAGAAACACTCATGAAATCGAAATTTTTGATTTTCTCAAATTTTGAAAATTTCTCCATACTATACATCATGCATTTTTTGGGGCGAAAAAATTTTCGGAGAGCTACGGCGTCGGGGCTGGTGCTAGTTAGTCAATTTTTCGAGACGAATTCGAATCCGTTGTCAAAATTGAGCTAGAGTCATTTTTTGACCCAAATTGATCAATTTTTCCAACTTTTTCGAGGGTATCTCGGGAACGGAGGGTCGCCGCCAAATTCCAAAAGCGAATTCGAACTCAGCGTGAAAAATTGAGTAAGAAACACTCATGAAATCGAAATTTTTGATTTTCTCAAATTTTGAAAATTTCTCCATACTATACATCATGCATTTTTTGGGGCGAAAAAATTTTCGGAGAGCTACGGCGTCGGGGCTGGTGCTAGTTAGTCAATTTTTCGAGACGAATTCGAATCCGTTGTCAAAATTGAGCTAGAGTCATTTTTTGACCCAAATTGATCAATTTTTCCAACTTTTTCGAGGGTATCTCGGGAACGGAGGGTCGCCGCCAAATTCCAAAAGCGAATTCGAACTCAGCGTGAAAAATTGAGTAAGAAACACTCATGAAATCGAAATTTTTGATTTTCTCAAATTTTGAAAATTTCTCCATACTATACATCATGCATTTTTTGGGGCGAAAAAATTTTCGGAGAGCTACGGCGTCGGGGCTGGTGCTAGTTAGTCAATTTTTCGAGACGAATTCGAATCCGTTGTCAAAATTGAGCTAGAGTCATTTTTTGACCCAAATTGATCAATTTTTCCAACTTTTTCGAGGGTATCTCGGGAACGGAGGGTCGCCGCCAAATTCCAAAAGCGAATTCGAACTCAGCGTGAAAAATTGAGTAAGAAACACTCATGAAATCGAAATTTTTGATTTTCTCAAATTTTGAAAATTTCTCCATACTATACATCATGCATTTTTTGGGGCGAAAAAATTTTCGGAGAGCTACGGCGTCGGGGCTGGTGCTAGTTAGTCAATTTTTCGAGACGAATTCGAATCCGTTGTCAAAATTGAGCTAGAGTCATTTTTTGACCCAAATTGATCAATTTTTCCAACTTTTTCGAGGGTATCTCGGGAACGGAGGGTCGCCGCCAAATTCCAAAAGCGAATTCGAACTCAGCGTGAAAAATTGAGTAAGAAACACTCATGAAATCGAAATTTTTGATTTTCTCAAATTTTGAAAATTTCTCCATACTATACATCATGCATTTTTTGGGGCGAAAAAATTTTCGGAGAGCTACGGCGTCGGGGCTGGTGCTAGTTAGTCAATTTTTCGAGACGAATTCGAATCCGTTGTCAAAATTGAGCTAGAGTCATTTTTTGACCCAAATTGATCAATTTTTCCAACTTTTTCGAGGGTATCTCGGGAACGGAGGGTCGCCGCCAAATTCCAAAAGCGAATTCGAACTCAGCGTGAAAAATTGAGTAAGAAACACTCATGAAATCGAAATTTTTGATTTTCTCAAATTTTGAAAATTTCTCCATACTATACATCATGCATTTTTTGGGGCGAAAAAATTTTCGGAGAGCTACGGCGTCGGGGCTGGTGCTAGTTAGTCAATTTTTCGAGACGAATTCGAATCCGTTGTCAAAATTGAGCTAGAGTCATTTTTTGACCCAAATTGATCAATTTTTCCAACTTTTTCGAGGGTATCTCGGGAACGGAGGGTCGCCGCCAAATTCCAAAAGCGAATTCGAACTCAGCGTGAAAAATTGAGTAAGAAACACTCATGAAATCGAAATTTTTGATTTTCTCAAATTTTGAAAATTTCTCCATACTATACATCATGCATTTTTTGGGGCGAAAAAATTTTCGGAGAGCTACGGCGTCGGGGCTGGTGCTAGTTAGTCAATTTTTCGAGACGAATTCGAATCCGTTGTCAAAATTGAGCTAGAGTCATTTTTTGACCCAAATTGATCAATTTTTCCAACTTTTTCGAGGGTATCTCGGGAACGGAGGGTCGCCGCCAAATTCCAAAAGCGAATTCGAACTCAGCGTGAAAAATTGAGTAAGAAACACTCATGAAATCGAAATTTTTGATTTTCTCAAATTTTGAAAATTTCTCCATACTATACATCATGCATTTTTTGGGGCGAAAAAATTTTCGGAGAGCTACGGCGTCGGGGCTGGTGCTAGTTAGTCAATTTTTCGAGACGAATTCGAATCCGTTGTCAAAATTGAGCTAGAGTCATTTTTTGACCCAAATTGATCAATTTTTCCAACTTTTTCGAGGGTATCTCGGGAACGGAGGGTCGCCGCCAAATTCCAAAAGCGAATTCGAACTCAGCGTGAAAAATTGAGTAAGAAACACTCATGAAATCGAAATTTTTGATTTTCTCAAATTTTGAAAATTTCTCCATACTATACATCATGCATTTTTTGGGGCGAAAAAATTTTCGGAGAGCTACGGCGTCGGGGCTGGTGCTAGTTAGTCAATTTTTCGAGACGAATTCGAATCCGTTGTCAAAATTGAGCTAGAGTCATTTTTTGACCCAAATTGATCAATTTTTCCAACTTTTTCGAGGGTATCTCGGGAACGGAGGGTCGCCGCCAAATTCCAAAAGCGAATTCGAACTCAGCGTGAAAAATTGAGTAAGAAACACTCATGAAATCGAAATTTTTGATTTTCTCAAATTTTGAAAATTTCTCCATACTATACATCATGCATTTTTTGGGGCGAAAAAATTTTCGGAGAGCTACGGCGTCGGGGCTGGTGCTAGTTAGTCAATTTTTCGAGACGAATTCGAATCCGTTGTCAAAATTGAGCTAGAGTCATTTTTTGACCCAAATTGATCAATTTTTCCAACTTTTTCGAGGGTATCTCGGGAACGGAGGGTCGCCGCCAAATTCCAAAAGCGAATTCGAACTCAGCGTGAAAAATTGAGTAAGAAACACTCATGAAATCGAAATTTTTGATTTTCTCAAATTTTGAAAATTTCTCCATACTATACATCATGCATTTTTTGGGGCGAAAAAATTTTCGGAGAGCTACGGCGTCGGGGCTGGTGCTAGTTAGTCAATTTTTCGAGACGAATTCGAATCCGTTGTCAAAATTGAGCTAGAGTCATTTTTTGACCCAAATTGATCAATTTTTCCAACTTTTTCGAGGGTATCTCGGGAACGGAGGGTCGCCGCCAAATTCCAAAAGCGAATTCGAACTCAGCGTGAAAAATTGAGTAAGAAACACTCATGAAATCGAAATTTTTGATTTTCTCAAATTTTGAAAATTTCTCCATACTATACATCATGCATTTTTTGGGGCGAAAAAATTTTCGGAGAGCTACGGCGTCGGGGCTGGTGCTAGTTAGTCAATTTTTCGAGACGAATTCGAATCCGTTGTCAAAATTGAGCTAGAGTCATTTTTTGACCCAAATTGATCAATTTTTCCAACTTTTTCGAGGGTATCTCGGGAACGGAGGGTCGCCGCCAAATTCCAAAAGCGAATTCGAACTCAGCGTGAAAAATTGAGTAAGAAACACTCATGAAATCGAAATTTTTGATTTTCTCAAATTTTGAAAATTTCTCCATACTATACATCATGCATTTTTTGGGGCGAAAAAATTTTCGGAGAGCTACGGCGTCGGGGCTGGTGCTAGTTAGTCAATTTTTCGAGACGAATTCGAATCCGTTGTCAAAATTGAGCTAGAGTCATTTTTTGACCCAAATTGATCAATTTTTCCAACTTTTTCGAGGGTATCTCGGGAACGGAGGGTCGCCGCCAAATTCCAAAAGCGAATTCGAACTCAGCGTGAAAAATTGAGTAAGAAACACTCATGAAATCGAAATTTTTGATTTTCTCAAATTTTGCATCATGCATTTTTTGGGGCGAAAAAATTTTCGGAGAGCTACGGCGTCGGGGCTGGTGCTAGTTAGTCAATTTTTCGAGACGAATTCGAATCCGTTGTCAAAATTGAGCTAGAGTCATTTTTTGACCCAAATTGATCAATTTTTCCAACTTTTTCGAGGGTATCTCGGGAACGGAGGGTCGCCGCCAAATTCCAAAAGCGAATTCGAACTCAGCGTGAAAAATTGAGTAAGAAACACTCATGAAATCGAAATTTTTGATTTTCTCAAATTTTGAAAATTTCTCCATACTATACATCATGCATTTTTTGGGGCGAAAAAATTTTCGGAGAGCTACGGCGTCGGGGCTGGTGCTAGTTAGTCAATTTTTCGAGACGAATTCGAATCCGTTGTCAAAATTGAGCTAGAGTCATTTTTTGACCCAAATTGATCAATTTTTCCAACTTTTTCGAGGGTATCTCGGGAACGGAGGGTCGCCGCCAAATTCCAAAAGCGAATTCGAACTCAGCGTGAAAAATTGAGTAAGAAACACTCATGAAATCGAAATTTTTGATTTTCTCAAATTTTGAAAATTTCTCCATACTATACATCATGCATTTTTTGGGGCGAAAAAATTTTCGGAGAGCTACGGCGTCGGGGCTGGTGCTAGTTAGTCAATTTTTCGAGACGAATTCGAATCCGTTGTCAAAATTGAGCTAGAGTCATTTTTTGACCCAAATTGATCAATTTTTCCAACTTTTTCGAGGGTATCTCGGGAACGGAGGGTCGCCGCCAAATTCCAAAAGCGAATTCGAACTCAGCGTGAAAAATTGAGTAAGAAACACTCATGAAATCGAAATTTTTGATTTTCTCAAATTTTGAAAATTTCTCCATACTATACATCATGCATTTTTTGGGGCGAAAAAATTTTCGGAGAGCTACGGCGTCGGGGCTGGTGCTAGTTAGTCAATTTTTCGAGACGAATTCGAATCCGTTGTCAAAATTGAGCTAGAGTCATTTTTTGACCCAAATTGATCAATTTTTCCAACTTTTTCGAGGGTATCTCGGGAACGGAGGGTCGCCGCCAAATTCCAAAAGCGAATTCGAACTCAGCGTGAAAAATTGAGTAAGAAACACTCATGAAATCGAAATTTTTGATTTTCTCAAATTTTGAAAATTTCTCCATACTATACATCATGCATTTTTTGGGGCGAAAAAATTTTCGGAGAGCTACGGCGTCGGGGCTGGTGCTAGTTAGTCAATTTTTCGAGACGAATTCGAATCCGTTGTCAAAATTGAGCTAGAGTCATTTTTTGACCCAAATTGATCAATTTTTCCAACTTTTTCGAGGGTATCTCGGGAACGGAGGGTCGCCGCCAAATTCCAAAAGCGAATTCGAACTCAGCGTGAAAAATTGAGTAAGAAACACTCATGAAATCGAAATTTTTGATTTTCTCAAATTTTGAAAATTTCTCCATACTATACATCATGCATTTTTTGGGGCGAAAAAATTTTCGGAGAGCTACGGCGTCGGGGCTGGTGCTAGTTAGTCAATTTTTCGAGACGAATTCGAATCCGTTGTCAAAATTGAGCTAGAGTCATTTTTTGACCCAAATTGATCAATTTTTCCAACTTTTTCGAGGGTATCTCGGGAACGGAGGGTCGCCGCCAAATTCCAAAAGCGAATTCGAACTCAGCGTGAAAAATTGAGTAAGAAACACTCATGAAATCGAAATTTTTGATTTTCTCAAATTTTGAAAATTTCTCCATACTATACATCATGCATTTTTTGGGGCGAAAAAATTTTCGGAGAGCTACGGCGTCGGGGCTGGTGCTAGTTAGTCAATTTTTCGAGACGAATTCGAATCCGTTGTCAAAATTGAGCTAGAGTCATTTTTTGACCCAAATTGATCAATTTTTCCAACTTTTTCGAGGGTATCTCGGGAACGGAGGGTCGCCGCCAAATTCCAAAAGCGAATTCGAACTCAGCGTGAAAAATTGAGTAAGAAACACTCATGAAATCGAAATTTTTGATTTTCTCAAATTTTGAAAATTTCTCCATACTATACATCATGCATTTTTTGGGGCGAAAAAATTTTCGGAGAGCTACGGCGTCGGGGCTGGTGCTAGTTAGTCAATTTTTCGAGACGAATTCGAATCCGTTGTCAAAATTGAGCTAGAGTCATTTTTTGACCCAAATTGATCAATTTTTCCAACTTTTTCGAGGGTATCTCGGGAACGGAGGGTCGCCGCCAAATTCCAAAAGCGAATTCGAACTCAGCGTGAAAAATTGAGTAAGAAACACTCATGAAATCGAAATTTTTGATTTTCTCAAATTTTGAAAATTTCTCCATACTATACATCATGCATTTTTTGGGGCGAAAAAATTTTCGGAGAGCTACGGCGTCGGGGCTGGTGCTAGTTAGTCAATTTTTCGAGACGAATTCGAATCCGTTGTCAAAATTGAGCTAGAGTCATTTTTTGACCCAAATTGATCAATTTTTCCAACTTTTTCGAGGGTATCTCGGGAACGGAGGGTCGCCGCCAAATTCCAAAAGCGAATTCGAACTCAGCGTGAAAAATTGAGTAAGAAACACTCATGAAATCGAAATTTTTGATTTTCTCAAATTTTGAAAATTTCTCCATACTATACATCATGCATTTTTTGGGGCGAAAAAATTTTCGGAGAGCTACGGCGTCGGGGCTGGTGCTAGTTAGTCAATTTTTCGAGACGAATTCGAATCCGTTGTCAAAATTGAGCTAGAGTCATTTTTTGACCCAAATTGATCAATTTTTCCAACTTTTTCGAGGGTATCTCGGGAACGGAGGGTCGCCGCCAAATTCCAAAAGCGAATTCGAACTCAGCGTGAAAAATTGAGTAAGAAACACTCATGAAATCGAAATTTTTGATTTTCTCAAATTTTGAAAATTTCTCCATACTATACATCATGCATTTTTTGGGGCGAAAAAATTTTCGGAGAGCTACGGCGTCGGGGCTGGTGCTAGTTAGTCAATTTTTCGAGACGAATTCGAATCCGTTGTCAAAATTGAGCTAGAGTCATTTTTTGACCCAAATTGATCAATTTTTCCAACTTTTTCGAGGGTATCTCGGGAACGGAGGGTCGCCGCCAAATTCCAAAAGCGAATTCGAACTCAGCGTGAAAAATTGAGTAAGAAACACTCATGAAATCGAAATTTTTGATTTTCTCAAATTTTGAAAATTTCTCCATACTATACATCATGCATTTTTTGGGGCGAAAAAATTTTCGGAGAGCTACGGCGTCGGGGCTGGTGCTAGTTAGTCAATTTTTCGAGACGAATTCGAATCCGTTGTCAAAATTGAGCTAGAGTCATTTTTTGACCCAAATTGATCAATTTTTCCAACTTTTTCGAGGGTATCTCGGGAACGGAGGGTCGCCGCCAAATTCCAAAAGCGAATTCGAACTCAGCGTGAAAAATTGAGTAAGAAACACTCATGAAATCGAAATTTTTGATTTTCTCAAATTTTGAAAATTTCTCCATACTATACATCATGCATTTTTTGGGGCGAAAAAATTTTCGGAGAGCTACGGCGTCGGGGCTGGTGCTAGTTAGTCAATTTTTCGAGACGAATTCGAATCCGTTGTCAAAATTGAGCTAGAGTCATTTTTTGACCCAAATTGATCAATTTTTCCAACTTTTTCGAGGGTATCTCGGGAACGGAGGGTCGCCGCCAAATTCCAAAAGCGAATTCGAACTCAGCGTGAAAAATTGAGTAAGAAACACTCATGAAATCGAAATTTTTGATTTTCTCAAATTTTGAAAATTTCTCCATACTATACATCATGCATTTTTTGGGGCGAAAAAATTTTCGGAGAGCTACGGCGTCGGGGCTGGTGCTAGTTAGTCAATTTTTCGAGACGAATTCGAATCCGTTGTCAAAATTGAGCTAGAGTCATTTTTTGACCCAAATTGATCAATTTTTCCAACTTTTTCGAGGGTATCTCGGGAACGGAGGGTCGCCGCCAAATTCCAAAAGCGAATTCGAACTCAGCGTGAAAAATTGAGTAAGAAACACTCATGAAATCGAAATTTTTGATTTTCTCAAATTTTGAAAATTTCTCCATACTATACATCATGCATTTTTTGGGGCGAAAAAATTTTCGGAGAGCTACGGCGTCGGGGCTGGTGCTAGTTAGTCAATTTTTCGAGACGAATTCGAATCCGTTGTCAAAATTGAGCTAGAGTCATTTTTTGACCCAAATTGATCAATTTTTCCAACTTTTTCGAGGGTATCTCGGGAACGGAGGGTCGCCGCCAAATTCCAAAAGCGAATTCGAACTCAGCGTGAAAAATTGAGTAAGAAACACTCATGAAATCGAAATTTTTGATTTTCTCAAATTTTGAAAATTTCTCCATACTATACATCATGCATTTTTTGGGGCGAAAAAATTTTCGGAGAGCTACGGCGTCGGGGCTGGTGCTAGTTAGTCAATTTTTCGAGACGAATTCGAATCCGTTGTCAAAATTGAGCTAGAGTCATTTTTTGACCCAAATTGATCAATTTTTCCAACTTTTTCGAGGGTATCTCGGGAACGGAGGGTCGCCGCCAAATTCCAAAAGCGAATTCGAACTCAGCGTGAAAAATTGAGTAAGAAACACTCATGAAATCGAAATTTTTGATTTTCTCAAATTTTGAAAATTTCTCCATACTATACATCATGCATTTTTTGGGGCGAAAAAATTTTCGGAGAGCTACGGCGTCGGGGCTGGTGCTAGTTAGTCAATTTTTCGAGACGAATTCGAATCCGTTGTCAAAATTGAGCTAGAGTCATTTTTTGACCCAAATTGATCAATTTTTCCAACTTTTTCGAGGGTATCTCGGGAACGGAGGGTCGCCGCCAAATTCCAAAAGCGAATTCGAACTCAGCGTGAAAAATTGAGTAAGAAACACTCATGAAATCGAAATTTTTGATTTTCTCAAATTTTGAAAATTTCTCCATACTATACATCATGCATTTTTTGGGGCGAAAAAATTTTCGGAGAGCTACGGCGTCGGGGCTGGTGCTAGTTAGTCAATTTTTCGAGACGAATTCGAATCCGTTGTCAAAATTGAGCTAGAGTCATTTTTTGACCCAAATTGATCAATTTTTCCAACTTTTTCGAGGGTATCTCGGGAACGGAGGGTCGCCGCCAAATTGCAACAGCGAATTCGAACTCAGCGTGAAAAATTGAGTAAGAAACACTCATGAAATCGAAATTTTTGATTTTCTCAAATTTTGAAAATTTCTCCATACTATACATCATGCATTTTTTGGGGCGAAAAAATTTTCGGAGAGCTACGGCGTCGGGGCTGGTGCTAGTTAGTCAATTTTTCGAGACGAATTCGAATCCGTTGTCAAAATTGAGCTAGAGTCATTTTTTGACCCAAATTGATCAATTTTTCCAACTTTTTCGAGGGTATCTCGGGAGGGAACGGCCAGGGTCGCCGAACTCAGCGTGAAAATTTGAGTAAGAAACACTCATGAAATCGAAATTTTTGATTTTCTCAAATTTTGAAAATTTCTCCATACTATACATCATGCATTTTTTGGGGCGAAAAAATTTTCGGAGAGCTACGGCGTCGGGGCTGGTGCTAGTTAGTCAATTTTTCGAGACGAATTCGAATCCGTTGTCAAAATTGAGCTAGAGTCATTTTTTGACCCAAATTGATCAATTTTTCCAACTTTTTCGAGGGTATCTCGGGAACGGAGGGTCGCCGCCAAATTCCAAAAGCGAATTCGAACTCAGCGTGAAGAATTGAGTAAGAAACACTCATGAAATCGAAATTTTTGATTTTCTCAAATTTTGAAAATTTCTCCATACTATACATCATGCATTTTTTGGGGCGAAAAAATTTTCGGAGAGCTACGGCGTCGGGGCTGGTGCTAGTTAGTCAATTTTTCGAGACGAATTCGAATCCGTTGTCAAAATTGAGCTAGAGTCATTTTTTGACCCAAATTGATCAATTTTTCCAACTTTTTCGAGGGTATCTCGGGAACGGAGGGTCGCCGCCAAATTCCAAAAGCGAATTCGAACTCAGCGTGAAAAATTGAGTAAGAAACACTCATGAAATCGAAATTTTTGATTTTCTCAAATTTTGAAAATTTCTCCATACTATACATCATGCATTTTTTGGGGCGAAAAAATTTTCGGAGAGCTACGGCGTCGGGGCTGGTGCTAGTTAGTCAATTTTTCGAGACGAATTCGAATCCGTTGTCAAAATTGAGCTAGAGTCATTTTTTGACCCAAATTGATCAATTTTTCCAACTTTTTCGAGGGTATCTCGGGAACGGAGGGTCGCCGCCAAATTCCAAAAGCGAATTCGAACTCAGCGTGAAAAATTGAGTAAGAAACACTCATGAAATCGAAATTTTTGATTTTCTCAAATTTTGAAAATTTCTCCATACTATACATCATGCATTTTTTGGGGCGAAAAAATTTTCGGAGAGCTACGGCGTCGGGGCTGGTGCTAGTTAGTCAATTTTTCGAGACGAATTCGAATCCGTTGTCAAAATTGAGCTAGAGTCATTTTTTGACCCAAATTGATCAATTTTTCCAACTTTTTCGAGGGTATCTCGGGAACGGAGGGTCGCCGCCAAATTCCAAAAGCGAATTCGAACTCAGCGTGAAAAATTGAGTAAGAAACACTCATGAAATCGAAATTTTTGATTTTCTCAAATTTTGAAAATTTCTCCATACTATACATCATGCATTTTTTGGGGCGAAAAAATTTTCGGAGAGCTACGGCGTCGGGGCTGGTGCTAGTTAGTCAATTTTTCGAGACGAATTCGAATCCGTTGTCAAAATTGAGCTAGAGTCATTTTTTGACCCAAATTGATCAATTTTTCCAACTTTTTCGAGGGTATCTCGGGAACGGAGGGTCGCCGCCAAATTCCAAAAGCGAATTCGAACTCAGCGTGAAAAATTGAGTAAGAAACACTCATGAAATCGAAATTTTTGATTTTCTCAAATTTTGAAAATTTCTCCATACTATACATCATGCATTTTTTGGGGCGAAAAAATTTTCGGAGAGCTACGGCGTCGGGGCTGGTGCTAGTTAGTCAATTTTTCGAGACGAATTCGAATCCGTTGTCAAAATTGAGCTAGAGTCATTTTTTGACCCAAATTGATCAATTTTTCCAACTTTTTCGAGGGTATCTCGGGAACGGAGGGTCGCCGCCAAATTCCAAAAGCGAATTCGAACTCAGCGTGAAAAATTGAGTAAGAAACACTCATGAAATCGAAATTTTTGATTTTCTCAAATTTTGAAAATTTCTCCATACTATACATCATGCATTTTTTGGGGCGAAAAAATTTTCGGAGAGCTACGGCGTCGGGGCTGGTGCTAGTTAGTCAATTTTTCGAGACGAATTCGAATCCGTTGTCAAAATTGAGCTAGAGTCATTTTTTGACCCAAATTGATCAATTTTTCCAACTTTTTCGAGGGTATCTCGGGAACGGAGGGTCGCCGCCAAATTCCAAAAGCGAATTCGAACTCAGCGTGAAAAATTGAGTAAGAAACACTCATGAAATCGAAATTTTTGATTTTCTCAAATTTTGAAAATTTCTCCATACTATACATCATGCATTTTTTGGGGCGAAAAAATTTTCGGAGAGCTACGGCGTCGGGGCTGGTGCTAGTTAGTCAATTTTTCGAGACGAATTCGAATCCGTTGTCAAAATTGAGCTAGAGTCATTTTTTGACCCAAATTGATCAATTTTTCCAACTTTTTCGAGGGTATCTCGGGAACGGAGGGTCGCCGCCAAATTCCAAAAGCGAATTCGAACTCAGCGTGAAAAATTGAGTAAGAAACACTCATGAAATCGAAATTTTTGATTTTCTCAAATTTTGAAAATTTCTCCATACTATACATCATGCATTTTTGGGGCGAAAAAATTTTCGGAGAGCTACGGCGTCGGGGCTGGTGCTAGTTAGTCAATTTTTCGAGACGAATTCGAATCCGTTGTCAAAATTGAGCTAGAGTCATTTTTTGACCCAAATTGATCAATTTTTCCAACTTTTTCGAGGGTATCTCGGGAACGGAGGGTCGCCGCCAAATTCCAAAAGCGAATTCGAACTCAGCGTGAAAAATTGAGTAAGAAACACTCATGAAATCGAAATTTTTGATTTTCTCAAATTTTGAAAATTTCTCCATACTACATCATGCATTTTTTGGGGCGAAAAAATTTTCGGAGAGCTACGGCGTCGGGGCTGGTGCTAGTTAGTCAATTTTTCGAGACGAATTCGAATCCGTTGTCAAAATTGAGCTAGAGTCATTTTTTGACCCAAATTGATCAATTTTTCCAACTTTTTCGAGGGTATCTCGGGAACGGAGGGTCGCCGCCAAATTCCAAATTCGAACTCAGCAAAAGTGAATTCGAAAATCATGCATTTTTTTTGGCGAAAAAATTTTCGGAGAGCTACGGCGTCGGGGCTGGTGCTAGTTAGTCAATTTTTCGAGACGAATTCGAATCCGTTGTCAAAATTGAGCTAGAGTCATTTTTTGACCCAAATTGATCAATTTTTCCAACTTTTTCGAGGGTATCTCGGGAACGGAGGGTCGCCGCCAAATTCCAAAAGCGAATTCGAACTCAGCGTGAAAAATTGAGTAAGAAACACTCATGAAATCGAAATTTTTGATTTTCTCAAATTTTGAAAATTTCTCCATACTATACATCATGCATTTTTGGGGCGAAAAAATTTTCGGAGAGCTACGGCGTCGGGGCTGGTGCTAGTTAGTCAATTTTTCGAGACGAATTCGAATCCGTTGTCAAAATTGAGCTAGAGTCATTTTTTGACCCAAATTGATCAATTTTTCCAACTTTTTCGAGGGTATCTCGGGAACGGAGGGTCGCCGCCAAATTCCAAAAGCGAATTCGAACTCAGCGTGAAAAATTGAGTAAGAAACACTCATGAAATCGAAATTTTTGATTTTCTCAAATTTTGAAAATTTCTCCATACTATACATCATGCATTTTTTGGGGCGAAAAAATTTTCGGAGAGCTACGGCGTCGGGGCTGGTGCTAGTTAGTCAATTTTTCGAGACGAATTCGAATCCGTTGTCAAAATTGAGCTAGAGTCATTTTTTGACCCAAATTGATCAATTTTTTTTTTCGAGGGTATCTCGGGAACGGAGGGTCGCCGCCAAATTCCAAAAGCGAATTCGAACTCAGCGTGAAAAATTGAGTAAGAAACACTCATGAAATCGAAATTTTTGATTTTCTCAAATTTTGAAAATTTCTCCATACTATACATCATGCATTTTTTGGGGCGAAAAAATTTTCGGAGAGCTACGGCGTCGGGGCTGGTGCTAGTTAGTCAATTTTTCGAGACGAATTCGAATCCGTTGTCAAAATTGAGCTAGAGTCATTTTTTGACCCAAATTGATCAATTTTTCAAACTTTTTCGAGGGTATCTCGGGAACGGAGGGTCGCCGCCAAATTCCAAAAGCGAATTCGAACTCAGCGTGAAAAATTGAGTAAGAAACACTCATGAAATCGAAATTTTTGATTTTCTCAAATTTTGAAAATTTCTCCATACTATACATCATGCATTTTTTGGGGCGAAAAAATTTTCGGAGAGCTACGGCGTCGGGGCTGGTGCTAGTTAGTCAATTTTTCGAGACGAATTCGAATCCGTTGTCAAAATTGAGCTAGAGTCATTTTTTGACCCAAATTGATCAATTTTTCAAACTTTTTCGAGGGTATCTCGGGAACGGAGGGTCGCCGCCAAATTCCAAAAGCGAATTCGAACTCAGCGTGAAAAATTGAGTAAGAAACACTCATGAAATCGAAATTTTTGATTTTCTCAAATTTTGAAAATTTCTCCATACTATACATCATGCATTTTTTGGGGCGAAAAAATTTTCGGAGAGCTACGGCGTCGGGGCTGGTGCTAGTTAGTCAATTTTTCGAGACGAATTCGAATCCGTTGTCAAAATTGAGCTAGAGTCATTTTTTGACCCAAATTGATCAATTTTTCCAACTTTTTCGAGGGTATCTCGGGAACGGAGGGTCGCCGCCAAATTCCAAAAGCGAATTCGAACTCAGCGTGAAAAATTGAGTAAGAAACACTCATGAAATCGAAATTTTTGATTTTCTCAAATTTTGAAAATTTCTCCATACTATACATCATGCATTTTTTGGGGCGAAAAAATTTTCGGAGAGCTACGGCGTCGGGGCTGGTGCTAGTTAGTCAATTTTTCGAGACGAATTCGAATCCGTTGTCAAAATTGAGCTAGAGTCATTTTTTGACCCAAATTGATCAATTTTTCCAACTTTTTCGAGGTATCTCGGGAACGGAGGGTCGCCGCCAAATTCCAAAAGCGAATTCGAACTCAGCGTGAAAAATTGAGTAAGAAACACTCATGAAATCGAAATTTTTGATTTTCTCAAATTTTGAAAATTTCTCCATACTATACATCATGCATTTTTTGGGGCGAAAAAATTTTCGGAGAGCTACGGCGTCGGGGCTGGTGCTAGTTAGTCAATTTTTCGAGACGAATTCGAATCCGTTGTCAAAATTGAGCTAGAGTCATTTTTTGACCCAAATTGATCAATTTTTCCAACTTTTTCGAGGGTATCTCGGGAACGGAGGGTCGCCGCCAAATTCCAAAAGCGAATTCGAACTCAGCGTGAAAAATTGAGTAAGAAACACTCATGAAATCGAAATTTTTGATTTTCTCAAATTTTGAAAATTTCTCCATACTATACATCATGCATTTTTTGGGGCGAAAAAATTTTCGGAGAGCTACGGCGTCGGGGCTGGTGCTAGTTAGTCAATTTTTCGAGACGAATTCGAATCCGTTGTCAAAATTGAGCTAGAGTCATTTTTTGACCCAAATTGATCAATTTTTCCAACTTTTTCGAGGGTATCTCGGGAACGGAGGGTCGCCGCCAAATTCCAAAAGCGAATTCGAACTCAGCGTGAAAAATTGAGTAAGAAACACTCATGAAATCGAAATTTTTGATTTTCTCAAATTTTGAAAATTTCTCCATACTATACATCATGCATTTTTTGGGGCGAAAAAATTTTCGGAGAGCTACGGCGTCGGGGCTGGTGCTAGTTAGTCAATTTTTCGAGACGAATTCGAATCCGTTGTCAAAATTGAGCTAGAGTCATTTTTTGACCCAAATTGATCAATTTTTCCAACTTTTTCGAGGGTATCTCGGGAACGGAGGGTCGCCGCCAAATTCCAAAAGCGAATTCGAACTCAGCGTGAAAAATTGAGTAAGAAACACTCATGAAATCGAAATTTTTGATTTTCTCAAATTTTGAAAATTTCTCCATACTATACATCATGCATTTTTTGGGGCGAAAAAATTTTCGGAGAGCTACGGCGTCGGGGCTGGTGCTAGTTAGTCAATTTTTCGAGACGAATTCGAATCCGTTGTCAAAATTGAGCTAGAGTCATTTTTTGACCCAAATTGATCAATTTTTCCAACTTTTTCGAGGGTATCTCGGGAACGGAGGGTCGCCGCCAAATTCCAAAAGCGAATTCGAACTCAGCGTGAAAAATTGAGTAAGAAACACTCATGAAATCGAAATTTTTGATTTTCTCAAATTTTGAAAATTTCTCCATACTATACATCATGCATTTTTTGGGGCGAAAAAATTTTCGGAGAGCTACGGCGTCGGGGCTGGTGCTAGTTAGTCAATTTTTCGAGACGAATTCGAATCCGTTGTCAAAATTGAGCTAGAGTCATTTTTTGACCCAAATTGATCAATTTTTCCAACTTTTTCGAGGGTATCTCGGGAACGGAGGGTCGCCGCCAAATTCCAAAAGCGAATTCGAACTCAGCGTGAAAAATTGAGTAAGAAACACTCATGAAATCGAAATTTTTGATTTTCTCAAATTTTGAAAATTTCTCCATACTATACATCATGCATTTTTTGGGGCGAAAAAATTTTCGGAGAGCTACGGCGTCGGGGCTGGTGCTAGTTAGTCAATTTTTCGAGACGAATTCGAATCCGTTGTCAAAATTGAGCTAGAGTCATTTTTTGACCCAAATTGATCAATTTTTCAACTTTTTCGAGGGTATCTCGGGAACGGAGGGTCGCCGCCAAATTCCAAAAGCGAATTCGAACTCAGCGTGAAAAATTGAGTAAGAAACACTCATGAAATCGAAATTTTTGATTTTCTCAAATTTTGAAAATTTCTCCATACTATACATCATGCATTTTTTGGGGCGAAAAAATTTTCGGAGAGCTACGGCGTCGGGGCTGGTGCTAGTTAGTCAATTTTTCGAGACGAATTCGAATCCGTTGTCAAAATTGAGCTAGAGTCATTTTTTGACCCAAATTGATCAATTTTTTCAACTTTTTCGAGGGTATCTCGGGAACGGAGGGTCGCCGCCAAATTCCAAAAGCGAATTCGAACTCAGCGTGAAAAATTGAGTAAGAAACACTCATGAAATCGAAATTTTTGATTTACTCAAATTTTGAAAATTTCTCCATACTCATCATGCATTTTTTGGGGCGAAAAAATTTTCGGAGAGCTACGGCGTCGGGGCTGGTGCTAGTTAGTCAATTTTTCGAGACGAATTCGAATCCGTTGTCAAAATTGAGCTAGAGTCATTTTTTGACCCAAATTGATCAATTTTTCCAACTTTTTCGAGGGTATCTCGGGAACGGAGGGTCGCCGCCAAATTCCAAAAGCGAATTCGAACTCAGCGTGAAAAATTGAGTAAGAAACACTCATGAAATCGAAATTTTTGATTTTCTCAAATTTTGAAAATTTCTCCATACTATACATCATGCATTTTTTGGGGCGAAAAAATTTTCGGAGAGCTACGGCGTCGGGGCTGGTGCTAGTTAGTCAATTTTTCGAGACGAATTCGAATCCGTTGTCAAAATTGAGCTAGAGTCATTTTTTGACCCAAATTGATCAATTTTTCCAACTTTTTCGAGGGTATCTCGGGAACGGAGGGTCGCCGCCAAATTCCAAAAGCGAATTCGAACTCAGCGTGAAAAATTGAGTAAGAAACACTCATGAAATCGAAATTTTTGATTTTCTCAAATTTTGAAAATTTCTCCATACTATACATCATGCATTTTTTGGGGCGAAAAAATTTTCGGAGAGCTACGGCGTCGGGGCTGGTGCTAGTTAGTCAATTTTTCGAGACGAATTCGAATCCGTTGTCAAAATTGAGCTAGAGTCATTTTTTGACCCAAATTGATCAATTTTTCCAACTTTTTCGAGGGTATCTCGGGAACGGAGGGTCGCCGCCAAATTCCAAAAGCGAATTCGAACTCAGCGTGAAAAATTGAGTAAGAAACACTCATGAAATCGAAATTTTTGATTTTCTCAAATTTTGAAAATTTCTCCATACTATACATCATGCATTTTTTGGGGCGAAAAAATTTTCGGAGAGCTACGGCGTCGGGGCTGGTGCTAGTTAGTCAATTTTTCGAGACGAATTCGAATCCGTTGTCAAAATTGAGCTAGAGTCATTTTTTGACCCAAATTGATCAATTTTTCCAACTTTTTCGAGGGTATCTCGGGAACGGAGGGTCGCCGCCAAATTCCAAAAGCGAATTCGAACTCAGCGTGAAAAATTGAGTAAGAAACACTCATGAAATCGAAATTTTTGATTTTCTCAAATTTTGAAAATTTCTCCATACTATACATCATGCATTTTTTGGGGCGAAAAAATTTTCGGAGAGCTACGGCGTCGGGGCTGGTGCTAGTTAGTCAATTTTTCGAGACGAATTCGAATCCGTTGTCAAAATTGAGCTAGAGTCATTTTTTGACCCAAATTGATCAATTTTTCAACTTTTTCGAGGGTATCTCGGGAACGGAGGGTCGCCGCCAAATTCCAAAAGCGAATTCGAACTCAGCGTGAAAAATTGAGTAAGAAACACTCATGAAATCGAAATTTTTGATTTTCTCAAATTTTGAAAATTTCTCCATACTATACATCATGCATTTTTTGGGGCGAAAAAATTTTCGGAGAGCTACGGCGTCGGGGCTGGTGCTAGTTAGTCAATTTTTCGAGACGAATTCGAATCCGTTGTCAAAATTGAGCTAGAGTCATTTTTTGACCCAAATTGATCAATTTTTCCAACTTTTTCGAGGGTATCTCGGGAACGGAGGGTCGCCGCCAAATTCCAAAAGCGAATTCGAACTCAGCGTGAAAAATTGAGTAAGAAACACTCATGAAATCGAAATTTTTGATTTTCTCAAATTTTGAAAATTTCTCCATACTATACATCATGCATTTTTTTGGGGCGAAAAAATTTTCGGAGAGCTACGGCGTCGGGGCTGGTGCTAGTTAGTCAATTTTTCGAGACGAATTCGAATCCGTTGTCAAAATTGAGCTAGAGTCATTTTTTGACCCAAATTGATCAATTTTCCAACTTTTTCGAGGGTATCTCGGGAACGGAGGGTCGCCGCCAAATTCCAAAAGCGAATTCGAACTCAGCGTGAAAAATTGAGTAAGAAACACTCATGAAATCGAAATTTTTGATTTTCTCAAATTTTGAAAATTTCTCCATACTATACATCATGCATTTTTTGGGGCGAAAAAATTTTCGGAGAGCTACGGCGTCGGGGCTGGTGCTAGTTAGTCAATTTTTCGAGACGAATTCGAATCCGTTGTCAAAATTGAGCTAGAGTCATTTTTTGACCCAAATTGATCAATTTTTCCAACTTTTTCGAGGGTATCTCGGGAACGGAGGGTCGCCGCCAAATTCCAAAAGCGAATTCGAACTCAGCGTGAAAAATTGAGTAAGAAACACTCATGAAATCGAAATTTTTGATTTTCTCAAATTTTGAAAATTTCTCCATACTATACATCATGCATTTTTTGGGGCGAAAAAATTTTCGGAGAGCTACGGCGTCGGGGCTGGTGCTAGTTAGTCAATTTTTCGAGACGAATTCGAATCCGTTGTCAAAATTGAGCTAGAGTCATTTTTTGACCCAAATTGATCAATTTTTCCAACTTTTTCGAGGGTATCTCGGGAACGGAGGGTCGCCGCCAAATTCCAAAAGCGAATTCGAACTCAGCGTGAAAAATTGAGTAAGAAACACTCATGAAATCGAAATTTTTGATTTTCTCAAATTTTGAAAATTTCTCCATACTATACATCATGCATTTTTTGGGGCGAAAAAATTTTCGGAGAGCTACGGCGTCGGGGCTGGTGCTAGTTAGTCAATTTTTCGAGACGAATTCGAATCCGTTGTCAAAATTGAGCTAGAGTCATTTTTTGACCCAAATTGATCAATTTTTCAACTTTTTCGAGGGTATCTCGGGAACGGAGGGTCGCCGCCAAATTCCAAAAGCGAATTCGAACTCAGCGTGAAAAATTGAGTAAGAAACACTCATGAAATCGAAATTTTTGATTTTCTCAAATTTTGAAAATTTCTCCATACTATACATCATGCATTTTTTGGGGCGAAAAAATTTTCGGAGAGCTACGGCGTCGGGGCTGGTGCTAGTTAGTCAATTTTTCGAGACGAATTCGAATCCGTTGTCAAAATTGAGCTAGAGTCATTTTTTGACCCAAATTGATCAATTTTTCCAACTTTTTCGAGGGTATCTCGGGAACGGAGGGTCGCCGCCAAATTCCAAAAGCGAATTCGAACTCAGCGTGAAAAATTGAGTAAGAAACACTCATGAAATCGAAATTTTTGATTTTCTCAAATTTTGAAAATTTCTCCATACTATACATCATGCATTTTTTGGGGCGAAAAAATTTTCGGAGAGCTACGGCGTCGGGGCTGGTGCTAGTTAGTCAATTTTTCGAGACGAATTCGAATCCGTTGTCAAAATTGAGCTAGAGTCATTTTTTGACCCAAATTGATCAATTTTTCCAACTTTTTCGAGGGTATCTCGGGAACGGAGGGTCGCCGCCAAATTCCAAAAGCGAATTCGAACTCAGCGTGAAAAATTGAGTAAGAAACACTCATGAAATCGAAATTTTTGATTTTCTCAAATTTTGAAAATTTCTCCATACTATACATCATGCATTTTTTGGGGCGAAAAAATTTTCGGAGAGCTACGGCGTCGGGGCTGGTGCTAGTTAGTCAATTTTTCGAGACGAATTCGAATCCGTTGTCAAAATTGAGCTAGAGTCATTTTTTGACCCAAATTGATCAATTTTTCCAACTTTTTCGAGGGTATCTCGGGAACGGAGGGTCGCCGCCAAATTCCAAAAGCGAATTCGAACTCAGCGTGAAAAATTGAGTAAGAAACACTCATGAAATCGAAATTTTTGATTTTCTCAAATTTTGAAAATTTCTCCATACTATACATCATGCATTTTTTGGGGCGAAAAAATTTTCGGAGAGCTACGGCGTCGGGGCTGGTGCTAGTTAGTCAATTTTTCGAGACGAATTCGAATCCGTTGTCAAAATTGAGCTAGAGTCATTTTTTGACCCAAATTGATCAATTTTTCCAACTTTTTCGAGGGTATCTCGGGAACGGAGGGTCGCCGCCAAATTCCAAAAGCGAATTCGAACTCAGCGTGAAAAATTGAGTAAGAAACACTCATGAAATCGAAATTTTTGATTTTCTCAAATTTTGAAAATTTCTCCATACTATACATCATGCATTTTTTGGGGCGAAAAAATTTTCGGAGAGCTACGGCGTCGGGGCTGGTGCTAGTTAGTCAATTTTTCGAGACGAATTCGAATCCGTTGTCAAAATTGAGCTAGAGTCATTTTTTGACCCAAATTGATCAATTTTTCCAACTTTTTCGAGGGTATCTCGGGAACGGAGGGTCGCCGCCAAATTCCAAAAGCGAATTCGAACTCAGCGTGAAAAATTGAGTAAGAAACACTCATGAAATCGAAATTTTTGATTTTCTCAAATTTTGAAAATTTCTCCATACTATACATCATGCATTTTTTGGGGCGAAAAAATTTTCGGAGAGCTACGGCGTCGGGGCTGGTGCTAGTTAGTCAATTTTTCGAGACGAATTCGAATCCGTTGTCAAAATTGAGCTAGAGTCATTTTTTGACCCAAATTGATCAATTTTTCCAACTTTTTCGAGGGTATCTCGGGAACGGAGGGTCGCCGCCAAATTCCAAAAGCGAATTCGAACTCAGCGTGAAAAATTGAGTAAGAAACACTCATGAAATCGAAATTTTTGATTTTCTCAAATTTTGAAAATTTCTCCATACTATACATCATGCATTTTTTGGGGCGAAAAAATTTTCGGAGAGCTACGGCGTCGGGGCTGGTGCTAGTTAGTCAATTTTTCGAGACGAATTCGAATCCGTTGTCAAAATTGAGCTAGAGTCATTTTTTGACCCAAATTGATCAATTTTTCCAACTTTTTCGAGGGTATCTCGGGAACGGAGGGTCGCCGCCAAATTCCAAAAGCGAATTCGAACTCAGCGTGAAAAATTGAGTAAGAAACACTCATGAAATCGAAATTTTTGATTTTCTCAAATTTTGAAAATTTCTCCATACTATACATCATGCATTTTTTGGGGCGAAAAAATTTTCGGAGAGCTACGGCGTCGGGGCTGGTGCTAGTTAGTCAATTTTTCGAGACGAATTCGAATCCGTTGTCAAAATTGAGCTAGAGTCATTTTTTGACCCAAATTGATCAATTTTTCCAACTTTTTCGAGGGTATCTCGGGAACGGAGGGTCGCCGCCAAATTCCAAAAGCGAATTCGAACTCAGCGTGAAAAATTGAGTAAGAAACACTCATGAAATCGAAATTTTTGATTTTCTCAAATTTTGAAAATTTCTCCATACTATACATCATGCATTTTTTGGGGCGAAAAAATTTTCGGAGAGCTACGGCGTCGGGGCTGGTGCTAGTTAGTCAATTTTTCGAGACGAATTCGAATCCGTTGTCAAAATTGAGCTAGAGTCATTTTTTGACCCAAATTGATCAATTTTTCCAACTTTTTCGAGGGTATCTCGGGAACGGAGGGTCGCCGCCAAATTCCAAAAGCGAATTCGAACTCAGCGTGAA
This sequence comes from Acanthococcus lagerstroemiae, assembly GCA_031841125.1. NCBI lineage: Eukaryota > Metazoa > Arthropoda > Insecta > Hemiptera > Eriococcidae > Acanthococcus > Acanthococcus lagerstroemiae. The sequence continues at coordinate 8,287 of JAJSSI010000033.1, read as the reverse complement.
AAATTGAGTAAGAAACACTCATGAAATCGAAATTTTTGATTTTCTCAAATTTTGAAAATTTCTCCATACTATACATCATGCATTTTTTGGGGCGAAAAAATTTTCGGAGAGCTACGGCGTCGGGGCTGGTGCTAGTTAGTCAATTTTTCGAGACGAATTCGAATCCGTTGTCAAAATTGAGCTAGAGTCATTTTTTGACCCAAATTGATCAATTTTTCCAACTTTTTCGAGGGTATCTCGGGAACGGAGGGTCGCCGCCAAATTCCAAAAGCGAATTCGAACTCAGCGTGAAAAATTGAGTAAGAAACACTCATGAAATCGAAATTTTTGATTTTCTCAAATTTTGAAAATTTCTCCATACTATACATCATGCATTTTTTGGGGCGAAAAAATTTTCGGAGAGCTACGGCGTCGGGGCTGGTGCTAGTTAGTCAATTTTTCGAGACGAATTCGAATCCGTTGTCAAAATTGAGCTAGAGTCATTTTTTGACCCAAATTGATCATTTTTTCCAACTTTTTCGAGGGTATCTCGGGAACGGAGGGTCGCCGCCAAATTCCAAAAGCGAATTCGAACTCAGCGTGAAAAATTGAGTAAGAAACACTCATGAAATCGAAATTTTTGATTTTCTCAAATTTTGAAAATTTCTCCATACTCATCATGCATTTTTTGGGGCGAAAAAATTTTCGGAGAGCTACGGCGTCGGGGCTGGTGCTAGTTAGTCAATTTTTCGAGACGAATTCGAATCCGTTGTCAAAATTGAGCTAGAGTCATTTTTTGACCCAAATTGATCAATTTTTCCAACTTTTTCGAGGGTATCTCGGGAACGGAGGGTCGCCGCCAAATTCCAAAAGCGAATTCGAACTCAGCGTGAAAAATTGAGTAAGAAACACTCATGAAATCGAAATTTTTGATTTTCTCAAATTTTGAAAATTTCTCCATACTATACATCATGCATTTTTTGGGGCGAAAAAATTTTCGGAGAGCTACGGCGTCGGGGCTGGTGCTAGTTAGTCAATTTTTCGAGACGAATTCGAATCCGTTGTCAAAATTGAGCTAGAGTCATTTTTTGACCCAAATTGATCAATTTTTCCAACTTTTTCGAGGGTATCTCGGGAACGGAGGGTCGCCGCCAAATTCCAAAAGCGAATTCGAACTCAGCGTGAAAAATTGAGTAAGAAACACTCATGAAATCGAAATTTTTGATTTTCTCAAATTTTGAAAATTTCTCCATACTATACATCATGCATTTTTTGGGGCGAAAAAATTTTCGGAGAGCTACGGCGTCGGGGCTGGTGCTAGTTAGTCAATTTTTCGAGACGAATTCGAATCCGTTGTCAAAATTGAGCTAGAGTCATTTTTTGACCCAAATTGATCAATTTTTCCAACTTTTTCGAGGGTATCTCGGGAACGGAGGGTCGCCGCCAAATTCCAAAAGCGAATTCGAACTCAGCGTGAAAAATTGAGTAAGAAACACTCATGAAATCGAAATTTTTGATTTTCTCAAATTTTGAAAATTTCTCCATACTATACATCATGCATTTTTTGGGGCGAAAAAATTTTCGGAGAGCTACGGCGTCGGGGCTGGTGCTAGTTAGTCAATTTTTCGAGACGAATTCGAATCCGTTGTCAAAATTGAGCTAGAGTCATTTTTTGACCCAAATTGATCAATTTTTCCAACTTTTTCGAGGGTATCTCGGGAACGGAGGGTCGCCGCCAAATTCCAAAAGCGAATTCGAACTCAGCGTGAAAAATTGAGTAAGAAACACTCATGAAATCGAAATTTTTGATTTTCTCAAATTTTGAAAATTTCTCCATACTATACATCATGCATTTTTTGGGGCGAAAAAATTTTCGGAGAGCTACGGCGTCGGGGCTGGTGCTAGTTAGTCAATTTTTCGAGACGAATTCGAATCCGTTGTCAAAATTGAGCTAGAGTCATTTTTTGACCCAAATTGATCAATTTTTCCAACTTTTTCGAGGGTATCTCGGGAACGGAGGGTCGCCGCCAAATTCCAAAAGCGAATTCGAACTCAGCGTGAAAAATTGAGTAAGAAACACTCATGAAATCGAAATTTTTGATTTTCTCAAATTTTGAAAATTTCTCCATACTATACATCATGCATTTTTTGGGGCGAAAAAATTTTCGGAGAGCTACGGCGTCGGGGCTGGTGCTAGTTAGTCAATTTTTCGAGACGAATTCGAATCCGTTGTCAAAATTGAGCTAGAGTCATTTTTTGACCCAAATTGATCAATTTTTCCAACTTTTTCGAGGGTATCTCGGGAACGGAGGGTCGCCGCCAAATTCCAAAAGCGAATTCGAACTCAGCGTGAAAAATTGAGTAAGAAACACTCATGAAATCGAAATTTTTGATTTTCTCAAATTTTGAAAATTTCTCCATACTATACATCATGCATTTTTTGGGGCGAAAAAATTTTCGGAGAGCTACGGCGTCGGGGCTGGTGCTAGTTAGTCAATTTTTCGAGACGAATTCGAATCCGTTGTCAAAATTGAGCTAGAGTCATTTTTTGACCCAAATTGATCAATTTTTCCAACTTTTTCGAGGGTATCTCGGGAACGGAGGGTCGCCGCCAAATTCCAAAAGCGAATTCGAACTCAGCGTGAAAAATTGAGTAAGAAACACTAATGAAATCGAAATTTTTGATTTTCTCAAATTTTGAAAATTTCTCCATACTATACATCATGCATTTTTTGGGTCGAAAAAATTTTCGGAGAGCTACGGCGTCGGGGCTGGTGCTAGTTAGTCAATTTTTCGAGACGAATTCGAATCCGTTGTCAAAATTGAGCTAGAGTCATTTTTTGACCCAAATTGATCAATTTTTCCAACTTTTTCGAGGGTATCTCGGGAACGGAGGGTCGCCGCCAAATTCCAAAAGCGAATTCGAACTCAGCGTGAAAAATTGAGTAAGAAACACTCATGAAATCGAAATTTTTGATTTTCTCAAATTTTGAAAATTTCTCCATACTATACATCATGCATTTTTTGGGGCGAAAAAATTTTCGGAGAGCTACGGCGTCGGGGCTGGTGCTAGTTAGTCAATTTTTCGAGACGAATTCGAATCCGTTGTCAAAATTGAGCTAGAGTCATTTTTTGACCCAAATTGATCAATTTTTCCAACTTTTTCGAGGGTATCTCGGGAACGGAGGGTCGCCGCCAAATTCCAAAAGTGAATTCGAACTCATGATTTTTTGGGTAAAAACACTCATGAGAGCTACAGCGTCGGGGCTGGTGCTAGTTAGTCAATTTTTCGAGACGAATTCGAATCCGTTGTCAAAATTGAGCTAGAGTCATTTTTTGACCCAAATTGATCAATTTTTCCAACTTTTTCGAGGGTATCTCGGGAACGGAGGGTCGCCGCCAAATTCCAAAAGCGAATTCGAACTCAGCGTGAAAAATTGAGTAAGAAACACTCATGAAATCGAAATTTTTGATTTTCTCAAATTTTGAAAATTTCTCCATACTATACATCATGCATTTTTGGGGCGAAAAAATTTTCTGAGAGCTACGGCGTCGGGGCTGGTGCTAGTTAGTCAATTTTTCGAGACGAATTCGAATCCGTTGTCAAAATTGAGCTAGAGTCATTTTTTGACCCAAATTTTTCAATTTTTCGAGGGTATCTCGGGAACGGAGGGTCGCCGCCAAATTCCAAAAGCGAATTCGAACTCAGCGTGAAAAATTGAGTAAGAAACACTCATGAAATCGAAATTTTTGATTTTCTCAAATTTTGAAAATTTCTCCATACTATACATCATGCATTTTTTGGGGCGAAAAAATTTTCGGAGAGCTACGGCGTCGGGGCTGGTGCTAGTTAGTCAATTTTTCGAGACGAATTCGAATCCGTTGTCAAAATTGAGCTAGAGTCATTTTTTGACCCAAATTGATCAATTTTTCCAACTTTTTCGAGGGTATCTCGGGAACGGAGGGTCGCCGCCAAATTCCAAAAGCGAATTCGAACTCAGCGTGAAAAATTGAGTAAGAAACACTCATGAAATCGAAATTTTTGATTTTCTCAAATTTTGAAAATTTCTCCATACTATACATCATGCATTTTTTGGGGCGAAAAAATTTTCGGAGAGCTACGGCGTCGGGCTGGTGCTAGTTAGTCAATTTTTCGAGACGAATTCGAATCCGTTGTCAAAATTGAGCTAGAGTCATTTTTTGACCCAAATTGATCAATTTTTCAACTTTTTCGAGGGTATCTCGGGAACGGAGGGTCGCCGCCAAATTCCAAAAGCGAATTCGAACTCAGCGTGAAAAATTGAGTAAGAAACACTCATGAAATCGAAATTTTTGATTTTCTCAAATTTTGAAAATTTCTCCATACTATACATCATGCATTTTTTGGGGCGAAAAAATTTTCGGAGAGCTACGGCGTCGGGGCTGGTGCTAGTTAGTCAATTTTTCGAGACGAATTCGAATCCGTTGTCAAAATTGAGCTAGAGTCATTTTTTGACCCAAATTGATCAATTTTTCCAACTTTTTCGAGGGTATCTCGGGAACGGAGGGTCGCCGCCAAATTCCAAAAGCGAATTCGAACTCAGCGTGAAAAATTGAGTAAGAAACACTCATGAAATCGAAATTTTTGATTTTCTCAAATTTTGAAAATTTCTCCATACTATACATCATGCATTTTTTGGGGCGAAAAAATTTTCGGAGAGCTACGGCGTCGGGGCTGGTGCTAGTTAGTCAATTTTTCGAGACGAATTCGAATCCGTTGTCAAAATTGAGCTAGAGTCATTTTTTGACCCAAATTGATCAATTTTTCCAACTTTTTCGAGGGTATCTCGGGAACGGAGGGTCGCCGCCAAATTCCAAAAGCGAATTCGAACTCAGCGTGAAAAATTGAGTAAGAAACACTCATGAAATCGAAATTTTTGATTTTCTCAAATTTTGAAAATTTCTCCATATACATCATGCATTTTTTGGGGCGAAAAAATTTTCGGAGAGCTACGGCGTCGGGGCTGGTGCTAGTTAGTCAATTTTTCGAGACGAATTCGAATCCGTTGTCAAAATTGAGCTAGAGTCATTTTTTGACCCAAATTGATCAATTTTTCCAACTTTTTCGAGGGTATCTCGGGAACGGAGGGTCGCCGCCAAAAATTTCAGCAAAAGTGAATTCGAAAATTTTCTCAAATTTTGCATTTTTTTGGGGCGAAAAAATTTTCGGAGAGCTACGGCGTCGGGGCTGGTGCTAGTTAGTCAATTTTTCGAGACGAATTCGAATCCGTTGTCAAAATTGAGCTAGAGTCATTTTTTGACCCAAATTGATCAATTTTTCCAACTTTTTCGAGGGTATCTCGGGAACGGAGGGTCGCCGCCAAATTCCAAAAGCGAATTCGAACTCAGCGTGAAAAATTGAGTAAGAAACACTCATGAAATCGAAATTTTTGATTTTCTCAAATTTTGAAAATTTCTCCATACTATACATCATGCATTTTTTGGGGCGAAAAAATTTTCGGAGAGCTACGGCGTCGGGGCTGGTGCTAGTTAGTCAATTTTTCGAGACGAATTCGAATCCGTTGTCAAAATTGAGCTAGAGTCATTTTTTGACCCAAATTGATCAATTTTTCGAGGGTATCTCGGGAACGGAGGGTCGCCGCCAAATTCCAAAAGCGAATTCGAACTCAGCGTGAAAAATTGAGTAAGAAACACTCATGAAATCGAAATTTTTGATTTTCTCAAATTTTGAAAATTTCTCCATACTATACATCATGCATTTTTTGGGGCGAAAAAATTTTCGGAGAGCTACGGCGTCGGGGCTGGTGCTAGTTAGTCAATTTTTCGAGACGAATTCGAATCCGTTGTCAAAATTGAGCTAGAGTCATTTTTTGACCCAAATTGATCAATTTTTCCAACTTTTTCGAGGGTATCTCGGGAACGGAGGGTCGCCGCCAAATTCCAAAAGCGAATTCGAACTCAGCGTGAAAAATTGAGTAAGAAACACTCATGAAATCGAAATTTTTGATTTTCTCAAATTTTGAAAATTTCTCCATACTATACATCATGCATTTTTTGGGGCGAAAAAATTTTCGGAGAGCTACGGCGTCGGGGCTGGTGCTAGTTAGTCAATTTTTCGAGACGAATTCGAATCCGTTGTCAAAATTGAGCTAGAGTCATTTTTTGACCCAAATTGATCAATTTTTCAACTTTTTCGAGGGTATCTCGGGAACGGAGGGTCGCCGCCAAATTCCAAAAGCGAATTCGAACTCAGCGTGAAAAATTGAGTAAGAAACACTCATGAAATCGAAATTTTTGATTTTCTCAAATTTTGAAAATTTCTCCATACTATACATCATGCATTTTTTGGGGCGAAAAAATTTTCGGAGAGCTACGGCGTCGGGGCTGGTGCTAGTTAGTCAATTTTTCGAGACGAATTCGAATCCGTTGTCAAAATTGAGCTAGAGTCATTTTTTGACCCAAATTGATCAATTTTTCCAACTTTTTCGAGGGTATCTCGGGAACGGAGGGTCGCCGCCAAATTCAAAAGCGAATTCGAACTCAGCGTGAAAAATTGAGTAAGAAACACTCATGAAATCGAAATTTTTGATTTTCTCAAATTTTGAAAATTTCTCCATACTATACATCATGCATTTTTTGGGGCGAAAAAATTTTCGAGAGAGCTACGGCGTCGGGGCTGGTGCTAGTTAGTCAATTTTTCGAGACGAATTCGAATCCGTTGTCAAAATTGAGCTAGAGTCATTTTTTGACCCAAATTGATCAAATTTCGGGATCTCGGGAACGGAGGGTCGCCGCCAAATTCCAAAAGCGAATTCGAACTCAGCGTGAAAAATTGAGTAAGAAACACTCATGAAATCGAAATTTTTGATTTTCTCAAATTTTGAAAATTTCTCCATACTATACATCATGCATTTTTTGGGGCGAAAAAATTTTCGGAGAGCTACGGCGTCGGGGCTGGTGCTAGTTAGTCAATTTTTCGAGACGAATTCGAATCCGTTGTCAAAATTGAGCTAGAGTCATTTTTTGACCCAAATTGATCAATTTTTCCAACTTTTTCGAGGGTATCTCGGGAACGGAGGGTCGCCGCCAAATTCCAAAAGCGAATTCGAACTCAGCGTGAAAAATTGAGTAAGAAACACTCATGAAATCGAAATTTTTGATTTTCTCAAATTTTGAAAATTTCTCCATACTATACATCATGCATTTTTTGGGCGAAAAAATTTTCGGAGAGCTACGGCGTCGGGGCTGGTGCTAGTTAGTCAATTTTTCGAGACGAATTCGAATCCGTTGTCAAAATTGAGCTAGAGTCATTTTTTGACCCAAATTGATCAATTTTTCCAACTTTTTCGAGGGTATCTCGGGAACGGAGGGTCGCCGCCAAATTCCAAAAGCGAATTCGAACTCAGCGTGAAAAATTGAGTAAGAAACACTCATGAAATCGAAATTTTTGATTTTCTCAAATTTTGAAAATTTCTCCATACTATACATCATGCATTTTTTGGGCGAAAAAATTTTCGGAGAGCTACGGCGTCGGGGCTGGTGCTAGTTAGTCAATTTTTCGAGACGAATTCGAATCCGTTGTCAAAATTGAGCTAGAGTCATTTTTTGACCCAAATTGATCAATTTTTCCAACTTTTTCGAGGGTATCTCGGGAACGGAGGGTCGCCGCCAAATTCCAAAAGCGAATTCGAACTCAGCGTGAAAAATTGAGTAAGAAACGCTAATGAATTCGAAATTTTTGATTTTCTCAAATTTTGAAAATTTCTCCATACTATACATCATGCATTTTTTGGGGCGAAAAAATTTTCGGAGAGCTACGGCGTCGGGGCTGGTGCTGGTTAGTCAATTTTTCGACACGAATTCGAATCCGTTGTCAAAATTGAGCTAGAGTCATTTTTTGACCCAAATTGATCAATTTTTCCAACTTTTTCGAGGGTATCTCGGGAACGGAGGGTCGCCGCCAAATTCCAAAAGCGAATTCGAACTCAGCGTGAAAAATTGAGTAAGAAACACTCATGAAATCGAAATTTTTGATTTTCTCAAATTTTGAAAATTTCTCCATACTATACATCATGCATTTTTTGGAGCGAAAAAATTTTCGGAGAGCTACGGCGTCGGGGCTGGTGCTAGTTAGTCAATTTTTCGAGACGAATTCGAATCCGTTGTCAAAATTGAGCTAGAGTCATTTTTTGACCCAAATTGATCAATTTTTCCAACTTTTTCGAGGGTATCTCGGGAACGGAGGGTCGCCGCCAAATTCCAAAAGCGAATTCGAACTCAGCGTGAAAAATTGAGTAAGAAACACTCA